>OY757042.1:5090846-5262107 GCA_963582015.1 Xanthorhoe designata | reverse complement strand
CACCTACGAGCTCTTTGAACTATTTTAAAATGAAGAACGTTGAGTCTATGGTCTAAGCATCGTTTCCGAGTAAATTCTATTTTAACGGTACATAATAATAATATTTTCTCTTGCAATCCTGCAAAACGGAGATTAAATATTGTGAAGCGCGAACACATTAAACGTCACTGATGCAATAATAAATGTTACAAAAAACATGTATTCAATATAATAAAATTTTGCTGAATAAATACAAATTCTATTTTGCACAAAATGCATGCCTCGCTCAATCTTTAAAATTAAGTACGGAGATAAATGGTCTTCTACAAAACAGTGGATTATTTTTGTTTGTTCTTGTTAACTCGGGTTGGGTGTGAATGTAATTTATCTTCGTGCCAACAGTAGGTACCATTTGTATGAAACATAACACAGTGTATGTACAAAGAGCTTTTTAGTCACAGATTATTTCGCTTTGTTTTTCGCTTTGAATGTAAAAACTTGCTACAAATTGCTATGTGATACTTACTCTAAAAAAAAAGTTACTCTGTTAGTTTTCTTCTGAACGTGAATTGCAGAGCGAGAGCACAGAACGAATAAAAGCAAACGTCTCTTTTAATTGACATTGATTGCCAAAAGCAATTTTTAAATGTTTTTTGTTTGCGTTGGCAGTTTCGAAAAGTAAAATCATATTTTAGCACGAGACAGGCCAACAAGAGCACACATTATATCAGAAAGTACCGAAAATATGAACTGTCAAAACAAATCGCCAATGCAACATCAGCTGTTGTTTTCCACCGATGTTTTGATGGATTCGAAATAGCGATACCTGCTGCTAACAAATGTGGCTCATATATCAGGCATGTTCCGCTTCTGGCAGTATTCATTTACTCGTGGCGATGCACACAGGTTTGTGAGCTAATGGCCAACTATTACCTCTATAGTTAGAATTTTTGGGTCTCACAATATTAACGAATATTTTGAAACCACATGTTGTTTAAATTAAACTTTTTTATCACCAAATACTTATCGATCGAGTGAGCGAAGCGAACGAAGAGTTGTAACTGTGGCGATTTTGCGTTGTACTCGTATGTTTGTATGTCGCGGCATAACTGTCGAACCGTAAATCCAATCTTCATGATACTGGGTAAGTATATAGGTAGTGATACGTTATTTCCCGGCTCACCCAATGAGCATGATCGGTCAAGGGGTTGTAAAGATATGGGAATCAAAAAGGGGTGAATTTTTTTTTAAGTTATGCAAATACTTTAAATGTGGTTTTGCATGGTTGCGTATCAAAATACGACCACTGATATTTTTAATTTGATAATTGAGATTGGACTTTGAATAAAGACTTGATTGAATCGTAGAGATCTAGCAGCCAGATTTCATAAACAATCAATTAGTTAACTCAACAGTGACTTTTAAGGGGTAGTCGAAGCAAGTAGTTACAAAATAAACCACCAACCAACGGTGCACGAGATCTCGTTCGGGGCGAACTACTAGTTTAAATAAAAAAGAATGTTGAAAATTGTCATTTCACAAGCTTATAAATGCAATATTTTAAGTAACCCCCAGACACTAAGTACTTATTTGATTATTCATCTTAGCTTTCGTCGCTCAACAGTGCCGCAGCGCACCGTGTGTAGCTTAGCTATTTAGTTAAAGTTTGACTAAGTGATGCTAAAGAGCATGATATATCGGAACTATACCAAGTCTGCAATTACATGGGCTTTACATAAACATTAATTAGCATGCAGTACCTAGCGGGATCTGATAAATAGGGAGGGCCAATCGATTTATGGCCCAGTAAATCTCTAGATATGTGGTAGCATGCGGAGCCCATTACTACGTTTCTGCAATCACGAGGTTTGAAATTAGCAGCCAAGCGACGTCGACGGTGACGGGAAAACGTATTTCCACGAGTATTTCACAGCCAACTGAAATTCGGACCAATTTTCATCTCGAAACCAATATCATCAGCCTATCTCTAGAGATACAGTCTACATAAAACAGTACTACGTTAACGTTAACGAAACTAAACGAAGCGTCTACTATGCACCTAGCATTTTTTATTGAATCACGAAAATTATTAAGATTTAATTGAAAATTTATTGCGTTTGCGTCAGAGCAGCAGCAGCGGACCGTGCATCAATAGTTTCGGAAATTACTCGTATGGGAATATCTTCTGACCTCCTATCGGCCAGTTTCTAAATTATTTAGGTACTAAAGACTTATTAGAGTCTTTTAGTTATAAACCTACAGGAAATATTAAACTCAAAGATACTGCCTACTACTACCTAATAGCCTATTAGATACCTAATAGCTGATAGATATCTTTAAAGGGTCTTGAATGACTAATAAATAAATAAATATCCTTGAACATTCCACACAGCGTCATCTAGTCCTAAGCTAAGCAATTTAATGCTTGTGTTATGGTATGAATGGTTTTGGCCTACACGGCTCTACTAATAGTAGCAAAAAATTGCGCTTATTATGTGTACCTGGAAACCTGTGCAAGGGCACAGCGATGCAGGACATGTGCTTGGCACGACAGGAGCAGAGCGGGCTGCGCGCGCACGCATCGAGCCGCGTCGGCGCCAGCGCGCGCACCAGCAGGCAGAGCAGCGCTGCCCGCTGCCACGTCCGACCCGACCATCCATCGCCAAGCACCATCACTGCAACAATTCAATAATTAACCACATTTACAGTTACCATCATCATCTCAGTCATAGGACGTCCACAGCTTGACATAGGACCTCATAGATCTACAGTTGTTTCGGTTGGAAGCGGCCTGCATACACCGTGAACATGCGGCTTTTACAGACATTTACAGTGCGACAAACCTATCTAGGACTAGAAAATTCTAGAACTTCTACTCTCCATGCTTCTTAATCTTTCAATTATGTTGTTATCTTGGTCAATTTTATTGGAATGACTGAGTTTAGCTATTTATAGAATGAAGAATGTTTAACAGCAGTCTTTGTCTTTAGTCTCTTGTAAGTTTTGGTAACACTTATATAAACCATAATACCGTGGAACAGAAAAAAAGAAAACCTATTTAAAATTTCTACCTTGTTTCAATGTTAAATTCCACAGTTATTATAGAAAACACTCTATATACGGTTCAATAATAGCTGGATGAATGTAATTATGTATTCATAGCAGCAGTATTTATTCTCCCTGAAATAGTTTCGTCCATGGTCGTATTGATTGTCGATAACTTTTTGGTTCAAAACAGAACTAAAATAGTTATACAAACGAGTAATTAAGAAGGTTTTTATTATGCTTGAAGAAACAGTCGCGGTATCTTTTCCTTTTGTCGGTATCCGTCTACAAAAGTACAACGGTAAAAGGAAAAAAAAATACCTTTATATAGACCCAGGTATATTTCGATCTCATATTTTTAAAAATAAAAAAACTCTGATAAGTTGTGGGTAATAGGTAAATAGGTAGGTATTTATATTTTTCACGATTTTTTTACATATGAAATTTTGTGAAATGGAATGAACAAGTGTTTACAAAATAAGTAATTACGTTTGAGCTTTGGTAGCAGTTTGAGCGATGTACCTATGTCGACATAATGAGGGTGCCAGGATTTATTACAAGGATTTTAGTAGAGCTCTAAATTCAACTATTTTAAAACCCATATTAAAGTTGGCCCTGCATTAATCTATTATTATTGAAATCAAATAATGGTATGTATTCATGTTGCGTATAAAGTCTTAAAATAAGTGTAAACCTTTAACATAGCCCTGACGAGGTTAAAATTAAAAGTTGCTAAAATTATAATTAATATTACCTAAGTATCTGTTATTATTGTTATCTGAAGATATTATCAGCGTCGTGGGCCGGCAGTGGATCAGGCAAGCGTAGGACCGGGCGTAGAAATGACAAAAACGAAGGGAGGCCTATATACCCAACAGTGGGAGAGATCGGGCTGCGGATGATAATGATGAAGTATCTGTTCATATACTTACCATGAAAATATTTACTTAAATATAATGTAATTATATTGTTGAGTTAATGTAACTTGTAATTAATACGCAATCGCAACTGTAGAATGTATAATGGTAACTCGATATAATATCTATAAGAAATACCTAGTACCTACCTAAATGTTGTGAAACCAGAAAAATGGTTATCCTGTTTTATATTTTTTTCATCTTTATAACATTACCTACATTCTATAGCCTTAAGACAATATTACAAGAGGCTTATGTACATGAAAGGCTTCCTGTTTCCTTCCTACATTGTATTGATTTTACGATAAACAAAATAGGGTAAAGAAAATTTTACACATTTTCCTTTTATTTGGTCAAAGGTCAGCTCGTTCATTGAGTTTCCCATGATGAAACGAAATTCGCCAGCAACTCTGTTCGAAACAATGATTTAATTTAAAAGTTTCACTAAAAGAATTTGATTGTACACTCAAAATAAAAGAGTAATTTGATTTTTCACACACGAACTCTCAAAGGGAACATGTTCGACGGGAAAGCCACAGCATATTTATCGAAAGTTAGATTACCTTACATGCGGTAGGCAGAGCCTTACTGGAGGCATGCAGATAATAATCAGGGTGCCGGGACATGATTGTTGCGCTTGGGGAGTGCTACGTTATGAGGCTTATCGTGGCTTTGCGCGAGCACACACGAACACTCACGAACTCGTCCTATACTCACTATATCTTATTAAAGTTAATAACCGTAGTTGATTGGGGTTCGTGGGTTCGTAAGATTCAGCCGCTTCTTAGATGGGCTCTGAGGAGTTGTCAGTTATTTACGATACGCAATGGTGCTTTATTCTAGGAAATAAAGATTGGAGTTGCGCCAGGATTCCAGAGGTCGAGAGAATGCATATATTTTTGTAGGATTTCAAATGAGATTGCAGAGACTACGTTGCGGACGGCGCAGTTATACATTTTTGCAATACGTAGGTAGACGTTAACATTTTAGTTTGTGTTGTATTGACAATCGAAAAGTTATTTTTATTATTTTATAGTTTGTAACGCCAACACGACGCAAAAAACGAATGACGCAACAATGAATAATTCAACCGCCAACGAACGAGACTACAAATAGTCCCAACAAAACCACACTGATTTATTTTATTTTTATTGTTTTATAGTAACTGGTATTTTCATGGTCACCTCATTTTAGAACGAACGAACAAACCTTATTTTATATACATTTTTGATGAGATGTGTTTGATTATGATTAGTTTCACTATGGCGCTTAATAACGATAGATATAATTTATAAAAGCTTACAAAGTGAACGCTCTTACTAAGTCAAATTAGTAGAATATTTACATTAAATCTAAAAGATCTAAATGAAAATGTCTACATTGTTTTGGGAATACAGTCGTGATTATATAATATTTACATGTTAAAAGAAATTTCTAGAAAATTTATTTATTTTCATTAAACAAAACGCTCAAACTGATCATGTAAGAAACAATTTGTTAGCGAGAATTAATATTCAGAGCAGTACCTATTCGATGTTTTATTGAAAATTGTTGTCTATTACATTTGGATTTCACCCAGCAAATATTCAAACACAGTATTTCCTATAAGTTAGCCTTGTATTTTTGGAACGGAAATTTGAATTCAAACCAAATGCCGTTTGGTGATCTGAACTCTTGTCTTCTATGGTTATCCAATTTAAGATAGGAAACAGAGTTCCTTTGTAATTTAGTTATTTATGTTAAGATGTGTATATTAGGGATTGTTTTTTTCTTTGTAACTAAATATGCAACTAAATTTGCATATTTTTTGTAAACAAATATAGAAAAGTACAAAAAATATCTACAAATATAATATATCATAGCGAGATTGCTGTGAAGCAATTCTAACCTAACAAGGTCTTACTGTTCACAAAGTTCTTAATATTTTAAGAAGCGAAGAAATAGGGCGTACTAATAAACCAAAGGTTTTTGTGCGTAGATGCACGCTCCGATGAGAATTTCGAGGTCAGCTCTCAAAAGGAATTAAAAGACGAAAGACAAAGTATAAAGTGTGAAATTATTTTAGAGAATATGAATCGACAATAAGAAGCGAAAGTTTTTGCTGAGATTTCCACGTTAATGGTAATCTGGGAAAATTTCCAAGTGCGGTAATCGGATTAGCCGCTACCTTAAGTGTATTTGGAAAATCTTCAGATTGTTCAAAATTCACAATGAAAGTAAATCTTTGTCATCAGCCATTTCGTCTGTTTCGCGGGAATAAGCAAGAAGCTATTAATATTCAAATATCAACCTAAATTGTGAATAATTGAATAATAAATTGGGATTATAATCTAACGTTATAAACAGCATTTCGCTGGGTATCGGAATCCATCTCTTGGATTTTATTGGCATTTGTTATTTAGCAATCAAATTAACTTACTGACCTGGTAATAACAATTAGTAAAAGTTTTCGTCAAAGAAAAATATATTTCATTAATATTTATAATTATTTTATTTGTTAGCTTCAACTTTATAAAGGAGTAACTGCGCCCTCGCAGCGTTACCTGCGTGATGATGTTATATTGTGATGATGGAAAGTAGCCGATATCCTTCCTTGGAATATAATTAATATCCATGCCTAACTTTATCATAATATCGATTTAGTATGTGAAAACATATTAGTATGGATAAAGCTTTACAACAGCGATGTAGACCAACTCATACAACACACATCAGATACCAACACGAGAAAAACATTCATATCTCGAACTCTGCGAGTCAAAGTTGTTTTTTGCAAGCGTCGGATTTCCTGCTGGTGGAAAGTTACTCGTATTCCTTGTTGTCCCAGATATTTAACTCGATAAAGTCTCTCTGCAACTTTAACTATAATACTTTGCAGTTTTCAAATGCGATAACGGGCTATTTTATAAAATTTTATAGAAAAAATTTTATCATAATTACCTATTCACTGTACCTAACAAGAAAAATATACGAGTATGAAGATGAAAGAGAAGGAAGCAAAAGTTATTATAGTTATTTTTAACTTGTAGTTAAAACGAGTAAATGGGGTTTTGGAGGATTTTTCAACCAATACCTTATTTTATTCATTTATAACACTAGTTCGTTTTATTAAAATATGGAGGTTTGAAAGTTTTAAGATGTTTGAAAATAGATTTAATAATATTAATAAAAACATAGTTGCAATTGATTCAAAATGACTATAAACCAGTAAATGCATTCGTATGAGCTAGTGGCTAACCCAGGAGTTTTCAGGGGGTCCTAAAAACTTTTTAGAACCCAAAGGCCTTAAAACCCGTTACATACTCGTATAACTACCTGAAATGTTGTAAATCTGAAAGTTTGTTAGCTTATTTAGATTTTCAAATGTTTGTAAGTGTTTTGCTAAAACCTTTTACAATTTCATTGAAAATTGATTTTCTTTTATATCGTGGCTTGAAATAGAAAAGTCTATTTAATGTTGTCACTAGGAGGGCGATGCCGCATGTGGTAGTGAAAAATCCATATTATGGAAAGAAAGAAAAAAAAAACGTTTATTTTGGTAGGACTTTAAGGATCACTTCAACTTCGTCTTACATGCTAGTGCTAGGTGATTCTGATGCCTGTTCCAACGCTGTGTTGTAAAAAGGAGAGTGACGAGTTGTGGCAAAGTAGCAGTACTGTACCAAACTACACCGTGCTGTCGTTTGTTCTGGGAACTGAGTAACCTCAACAAGCTTTCCTACTAATAAACTCGGCTTCGAAACTTGTTAGAACATTATATTCGTAAGCCTTTTACTGCATGTGTAAACCTGAGTATAGTTTTATCTGTAGGTATATAGCATTTTCAGAGGTTGCGCTTTATTATATCTTACTACAGAAGTAGCACAGATATGAAGTTATATTGTTATAAACTTCATATTTTTATAGGTTACATTTTAAGAATTTATTTTCTACACGACATACCAAATGAAAAACACCACTTCAAATCTTTGGGGCTAGTATATTTGCCGATTATTACTTATCTTTTTATCCTATGAATTCTATGGATAACTTTATGATGGATAAGCAATACATTGGATAGGTTTTTGTACCTACTTAAGGCAAAAACAACATTGTTGAAGGAGATAAAAAAAATATGGGCTATAAATTGGAATTTTGTTTTTTTTAAGCAAACTAACTCATAAATAAAAAAATGGATCAACAATATAAGCTTAAGTTTTGTTTAAAAATATGGAACTTTAAATTTATGAATTGTCAGGAAATATTTATTTTAATTTTATTAACAAATATATTTTTATTGTTGCTAACAAAAAATAGAGCAAATCTATTAGTCATGTAGAAATTACGACCCAGCTCATAATCAACAGAACATATTAAATTGTGGTGTAAATTGTTATAATACCGTATCGATGTAATACCGCTATAATTTGTCCTCGTAATAAATCTTATTTCATATTTTTTTGTTTTTAATGAGATCTTAGCGCTTAGTTTAAATCCTACTACTGAAAATAGTAAACAAGGCAGCTTCTAAAGCTTACATTAGCTAAACATTTAGGAGATAAAATGACCACCATGCAAATCCTTATATAGGAATCGGATTACAATTTTTAACCGACATCAAAAAAGGAGGTAGGTATGTTCACTGAATATTTCGTCAATAGTAGACCGATTTTCAAATTTTTCTTTTGGTTTATAACATTTTACTCCCGAGGTTTTTTTTGATGGGATCATCAAAAAAAATGGGATCATTAGATCCTCAAAATTTTTAAAGACTCCCGAAGTCTTTAAAAATTTTGAGGATCTAATGAGAGTTTTCGGAGTTATGAACAGAAATGCACCTATAATGCAATGTTGCGGCAAATAGCATGCAACATCTAACGTACAAAATATGAACTGGGGCATATCTCTGACTACAACTTTAAAAACAAATGATATTTAATACCTAAAGGCAATAGAAAATGTCTACCATACTTAAGCGAACATTTGATTTGTGATTTTGTTCTGTTTTACATCCATTCGGCACCACATAGTTCATTGTTTATGCAAAAGTTGGCCTGATGATAAATCAAAGATTAGACATGAAAGGCAAGATTTTACTGGTAAAGTCTTTGACCAAAAGCGTGGACATAAGCGGGCGTAATCTTAGTACCTAATTAGATTCTAGCTCGCAGCTTCTAACGTAAAGAGAATCACTGATGCAATATGAATAAACCAGTACATCCCAACTCATCTTTTGGGATTAGAAACCTGATACGTGGTACGAAAGCAATAACACTTTAGCTCTAACGCTGCCATTTGGTAGTATGAAATCGCGTTCGTACATCAGATTTATATTACGAAATTAGTTTCACGAGCAAATACAGGATATCAGTTTCATACATGTGGTTATCTCGTTTGTAAATGTACTTAAATTAATAATTATTGAATTTAAAGCTTTTAAATAAATGATAAACGCCCTGAAATAATATTGTGGAACTGTTTATGAGACAATTACCAAGACAGTGTTTATATCGTCTATATCTTTTTCTCTCACGTCAGTTGCAAAAAGTTTAAACTCACTCACAAAACAAGAGTTGTTTCTACTTTACACCAATGATTGAAAAACATTAACCCTGCTATTAATTATGGTCTTACAAGCTTCCTAGAGCTCAAATGGCTGCTAAATCTGTTACCATCTCCTATCACTGACATAAGAGCATAAAAACATTACTTAAAGCTGAACTTTGATAGTTGAATTTGAATAATGAGGTAACACTTTATAATCATGAAACTAATGTGAAAATGATTCGAAATCCAAGTTCACTTTGGAGCCGTGTAACGTTATACCCTAAAACAAATTGTATTTGTCAATAAACCTTGCCCAGCAGTGTGATAAAGTGGTAAAATATTAACCCTTAGCTCAGCAAGTGGTACAACTTAGGCTTTAATAAGAACATTACAACCGATAAGGATCAAACGCGCGGTTTAAGCAACCCATACAGCTTTGAAGATAACGTAGCTTATGACATAAATTCAAACACGTCATTCGATTTTAATTTTGTTTACTTTTATTAATTAAAACCGTACAATCCGTACATGTCTCTACGGATAAATAATATTTAAGATTGATATTGTTACATTATTTTGATTAACGAGAGTATTGATCGATTCATTATCTTACGTAATTGATGTAAAGTTTTATGTAGTTAATAAAAAAAGCCCGATTTCCATCTCTAATTCCGAAAATCATACATAAAGTATTCTAAATTCAGTAAGTACTTTGTTTTTTGCATCAAATTATTATTTAAAGGTAGCGGAAATCAAATTAAAGCTGTTGAATTAAGCCCTGATTAAACTGGCTACGCCGTAGCCGAGCACCCGTAGCACCGCTACGGTAGTTTCAAATAATTTTGCTAGGATTCTTTCATATCCAAGTTGTCTTCTTTTTTCACTTCAATAGTTTTATGACACCTCCCATTTGTATTGATAGGATAATGGAGTAGAATCTGATTTAGAAATTCAGAAAATAGTATTCCATTTGGTTTTATGGAATTCTAGGTTTAAGTATTATTGGATGAAATACAAGGATTTTTTCTTACGAAAATGTAAAGTTTTTGAGATAAAGGGTTGCTACAGACGGCGTTTAATGATCCCACTACAATATGGAAAATTTATTGCATTTCGTTTCCAATGCGGCCTAAGTAGTAAAAATAGTCGATCCGAGTAGATTTGATACTGAATAGCCTTTTGCTCTTTCACATAACGTCATTCGCATTTATAACCTCAAAATGCCTTTTACACTTAAGTGCCCTTTCAGATAAGGTTTGGTTTACGTCCGAGATTCGTAAAGTGACAGGTGTCACCATGACTAGCTTTAACTAAGATACAAAAGCAAAAAAATAAGGGTATAAATAGCGTTTACCCTAAATATTTTATTTTGACCTTAGTTCTTTGATTTGATTTGAACATAGGGTTCTGTTTATTATGTTATGAAAACAGTGTTTTTATTCATTTAGTTGTTTAGATTAAGAATATGTTTGTTTTTTCTTTGTTTTCATGTTTAAATAAATACTTTGCTCACGATTCAATCTTAAAATTTATGTAATGAGTTATGAGATACATAGTCAAACAGTTTCAAAAATGAAAAAATGGAATGGCAAAAAGAAGGAACCTTTGCCCAGCGTTGGTACACGGAGAGGTTATTGTAAAATAATGAAAAAACTGACATTTACGTGATAAGTAATAATAATGATCATTAAAGATTGTAAAGGAACGGTAGGTTGCTTTACCTGTACTGTATGTATTTATTGGCGTTCATTTCTATGAATGTTTGCATTCTTGTGTACTAGCCACTTTTGACAAATCAAAAAGAGATCGTTCTGTAATAACAATTTTTCATTGCAATAAAATGAATATTAAATGTAACAAAAATGTAAAATGTATGTAAATCTCGATAGGGTTTACATATTTAAACCTTTGGAGTTGAGACCCTGGGTCCGAGGGGTACCATTTGCCTATCGCGTTTTCAAAATTCTATCGGAGCGTCGTCTGGTCGAAACTACGCGTGATCAGAGGGCTGGCTGGAACTTATTTGACTTAAAGGATCAGTATTGCCATTCAGCGCAGCAATGCTGCTACTGTTTTGGGCACGCTTCTGTCTAGTAATGGCTTGGATCATTTGAGCTACCTATAGATCGTTTGTAACGATCCTTAGGTGGCTTAATTGGTTCTAATTGTATTTGTACATTTATGTTAATATGTACTTAGTAGTTTCGTTTCTGTAAATAAAATAAATGTATCAACCTAAAAAAAAATTAACAAAATACAACAATAACATACGAGTACAATTCCTTCTCATCGCTTATTACTTTTGTTGTGCCGCAATAATGCTTCATCCTTTGATGTTGGCGCTGCTCAAAGAACTCAAATAATAAGCGAAACCGCTTTATAAATAGTACATAAAAATGCGTAGCACTTACGAGTTATCCAATAGAATTATGGCGTCCAATTAAAAAAATAACACAGAACTTTACTTACGAATAGTTAGTCGTACAATAAATCACATCTCAATATCACCACTCATATCCAAAGTTTGCTTAAATTGTTAACTTTCGAGGCTCCATTTGTCACTTTTAGGTGTTTAATTCACTGGGGACGAGAATTGAAAATTTCAATGACATTTTAAAGTTCACACTTCGAAGTGGATGGTGGCAGTGGGTTGCGCAAAGGGCGGTGACGCGACCGGTCCCGTCGACGGCTGACTTTAGACTGAGTGCCAAGGCTGCCGCCGGGCGGGAGGCGCTACCTCACAGGTATGAGGACCTCAGCCTTATCGTGTCATCAACTAATTCGTGTATGTATCTTGACGGTCGCCTTGGCCTTTGTGGGTTTAGCTTCGGTGCATTTTCATAGTTCACACAAGATATGGACTTTCCGAATGAACGTAGGCTATATTTTATCAAGGTAGGTGCCACGCGAGCGAAGCCGCGGGCGAGTAAGCTAGTATTTTATAACTTGAGAGTAGACGGATATTGGTAAATGGTATCACGTATTCATTCATTCGAAAACGTTAATAGTTATGTGCAGAATTAATTATGAAAGTCATTTATTGGTAGGTACACCAGTACCTACCAGACTTCTTACTCTTACATGTTTTTCAATTAAGTGATTTAGCATTTATTATTCCAAATCACTATTATATTACACTAGCTTACTCGCCCGCGGATTCGCTCGCGTGGTAGCTTAATAAAATATAGCCTATGTTCATTCGGAAAGTCCGTGATACACATCGGTGAAAGATTTTTTGAAATCGGATGAGTAGTTTTGGAGATAACCCCAAAATACAAACAAACCAACTTTAACTCTTTAAATTATAAATATTAGATTACTATTATATTAATTGATTGACTGAATCGGCAGAAATAAATAAAATTAAGCTGCAGCGTTACTTAACATGATGTTTTTCTCTGGATTAAGTGGAAAAATAACGAAACGGAACGAACGTGTTATGGCATTGGAGTCTTTTGTAAGATTCACATCTCATTCGACCATTCTATAATTTATTAAACAAAAGTTAAGTAAACGTGAATGTGTTTACCTACTTTCGATAATGTCTGTCTTAAATAATGAAATCTTAATACATAAAATTGTAATTCATCTTACGAGCCAAGCTACACGGATTACACTTTTGAATTTCTCTTTGTCCACAGATCCCTTTGATTTTTAGGCACAATAAAAAACTCGGTCAAGCATAAGAAGCCCGCTCCGCGTCGAGCCGGGCTTTCTCTCCTAAATCCCTTTAGTTGATTAAGCCATCAAATAGTATAGTTATGGAAAGACAATATTGTCTTTTCGTAAATATGTGACCCTTTTTTCCACTAAGGAAGGACAACATCCCGTGACTTTACTAAGTAAATGTGTGTATTTGATCCAGTGAACCGATTTCGATCAGTTTTTTTTTCTATTCGGATGTCGGCTGTCCCATCTGGAATAGGCGATTTAGTTTCACGCTTAATAACCCGAAGGATGAGAAGCAAACATTAAAATACGGATGAGACTCTGGGGAGGTTGCGTTATATAGATTCGCCTGTAGCTAGGTAGGATTGCGGCACATCTGACTACATTTTTATATTACTGTCGGCGCTGAAACCAATGGTGAGATCATAAAAGTAGAGCGCTAGTTACATTCAGTGAATTGTACCCGCGATGATTGTTTGCCAGCACGGGATACTGAATGCGTCTAGACGATATTGTGTTTTACAAGTGAGGGGAGCGGCGCAAACTCTGTCGAATAAACGATTGTTTTTTGCGTGTAATGAAGCGCGGGAGAAATCGCGAGTTCCCACTTCAGTTCCACGACAGTATAGAATCGAGGTACCGTCACGCACGTGTGTTAACTTGCACGTGTAGTCTTTCTGAAAAGGTTTTTTCAATGATCATTTACTTCTTAGGCAACGTTGCTTGCATAGTACCTACACAGAGAAAAAGTAGATAATGTTTTGCTTCAAATCGTTTAACAATAAAAATTCAGATTTGGGTCTAAGTTTTATATCCACCTAGATCAAAGTCAGTACATAATATGATGTGACACAGCCGGTTCTATGCAAATTTGCTGGGCATAGTGTGCGTAGTATTTTCATGTGTAATGTATTGCGATCGTCTCAAGCGCTTACGTCACGAGGCAGTCGGGCGGTAGTCGCCTTGCTGTGCGTGGTGCGTTGGTGAGCCGAAGAAATAAGTCTGTTAATATCGAGACAATACATGTGGCGACGAGGACAAAAGTGAGTAATTAATGTATATTAAACATGTAAAATAAAAAAAAAAAAAAAAAAAAATAAAAAAAAAACGGTGGGCAGGTAGATACTATTTATTACTTTGTTCGATTGAACCTACCATACACTTACCCACCTGGGTACAGCAGTACATCTTACATCGATACTTACCTTAATACAAGTTCACATAACTAGGTACTACCTACATAGTAGGTACCTAATCCTTACTATCGTATCGTTTGAATATGCTTTTACATATTGATAGGTACTCGTTTGGTATTGTGGATAGATAAAAAGGAACTAACAGACCATTTTAAGATTAAAAATATCGTAAAACGATAAAGTACCTACCTACTTAAAATAAATAATAAGAAACAGAGACGTCGCGTTTAGTAAAAAATTGTGTTGTGCACAAATTAAAAGTGCTAGGTTCAGCAATATTAGTGTCTTTTGTTTGGTAACCGGCCTTATCATCTTGGTCGACTATTACCAATGTATTTTATATTAAAATTGTGTACAGTTAATAGGCAAAGCATAGGTATTATAATATAAATGAGTAGGTACCTATTTGGTGATAAAAGTTAATAAGCGAATGGTTACTCACCTAAGTACTTAAATTAGATTAAGTACCTACCTATTTTAAAATATGACTTGGTATTTAATTACTTATAATAAATTGACATTGATTTTTACAAACTTTAATCTAGGTAATTAATAGGTATTATATTCTGCACGATCTGAAGCAGGACATTTACATTAGGTAAATAATATACCTAACCTACCTAACTATTTTGGAAAAAAAAAAAAACATTCACACAGAAGAAATTGGAAGATTGCAAAAAATAATAATAATAATAATAATTGTATCGTATTGTAAAAATACAGTATGAAATACTTAGGTAGGTGTGCAATTACATTAGTAAGGAATAAAATGCACCAAAAGCGTAGGTAGTTACCTACTTGAAAACTGATGATGTTACCAATGGAAGTTGGTTAAGCAGACAATGTTCTGACCATTAAATTGGAATTATATAGGTACTGATAAACCATAAGTACTTACTTACTTATTGTGTGAAATAAATGAAATGAAATGAAAATATATAGGTACTTACCTACTTAGCAGATAATATCTGGCCATTTAATTGGGTAAGGTACCATAGTACCTATTTGAATACCTACTTACAATAGAGATAAGCAGGCTATGCCTGATCGTTAAATCGAATCTTTATGCGATTGGTACCTAGTACCTACCTACCTATCAATTTACACAAGTAAATCCAGCAGTCATATGCCAACTGGTCATTAAATTGACGTTTACCTAAATAGTTTTAATAAGCAGATTAATCTGAACATTTAATTGTTATCTAAAATTAATTAAAGCAGATTAATTTAATCTGAATCATTAAATTGATCGTTTCAGGTCGCCCCAAAAAAGAACATGTCTCTAACCCTGACACTTGACAAGTTTGACTGTGAAGGAGAACCTACATCGGTAGGAATAAGATGGGAGCGATGGAAACGAGCCCTATTCATCTATTTAGAGGCTTCTAACATAGAAAAAGGCGAAAAGAAAAGGGCAAGCCTTTTACATTTCGGTGGCTTGGAACTACAGGAGGTTTTCTATAACATACCTGGAGCGAACGTCGAGGCAACAGTCGACGTAGATGTTTTCGAAGTAGCGATATCCAAACTCGATGCTTACTTTGCTCCTAAGCAAAGTAGAATTTATGAACGCCATATTTTCAGGCTTCTCAAACAAGAACCTAACGAAAAGTTTGAGAAATTTGTTGTAAGACTAAGACAACAAGCTGATAAATGTCAGTTTAAAGACCGGGATGAAAATATAATCGACCAAGTAACGGAAAAATGCTTCTTAAAAGAGCTACGGAAGAAAATACTACAAATTGGAGACGAAATAACACTAGATAGAGTAATTATTGAAGCAAACACGTTAGAATCAGTAAATAAACAACTAGGTGAATTCGGAAATACCACACAAGGCTATGGAGTCCAGGAAGTTAACGAGATTGAAAGAAGAACTAACAAAACGTTTAACAGAAGAATAAATGTGCAAGGATGTGGTAGATGTGGTAACCTGAAACACGCTTCATATAGTAAGGAATGCCCAGCCAGAAACAAAGATTGCTTGAAGTGTGGTCTTAAAGGACATAAGTGTGGTCTTAAAGGACATTTTAGACAATACTGTAGAACAAAGCAAACTATCAAAAGGAAAATAGAGGAAGAAAAAACACAGAATACATACAAACCAAAAAAAGGTCACATGGTCACTAATAAATACGGAATAAATCAGGTAAGTGACTTTGAAGCGCCTAAAGAAGAAAAAGAAACTGAGTACGTTTTTCACATTGACGATGACGTAGAATTTGACTGTACTATTGGAGGAATAAAAACCAAAGTTCTAGTTGATTCTGGCTGTAAACAAAATTTAATTACCGAAGAAACCTGGGAGATTATGAAAAAGAATAAGATCTGCGTAAATAACCTAAAAGCAAACCCAGATATAAAATTCATGGCTTATGGGAGTGATACACCCTTGCGAATCAAAGGTTCATTCGAAGCTCCTATTGAAATTGGCATGAAATCAGAAAACTCAATTTTCTATGTCATTGTTGGTGGTACAAGAAATCTACTGGGCAAAACTACTGCAATGTCATTGGGAATACTCAAAATTGGCCTGAATCTGGACAATATCAACCAAGTCGAAATCAAAACCTTCCCCAAATTCAAAAGTGTGCTGATTGATTTGCCGATTGATGATTCCATACCACCCGTGTCGCAACCTTACAGGTATTATAATGAAGCTATTTAATTAACGCTTTCTTTTGTGATTTGATTGAGTGGGTATTAAATTTAGTTTTGATTTTATCTTGGTATTATTTTATCCGTAGGAGGATCCCTATACCATTAGAAGCTAAAGTTGAAGCTAAAATCGAAGAGCTTTTAGAAAAGGACATAATAGAACCAGTAATAGGTTCTTCGAAATGGGTTTCTCCAGTAGTACCCGTTTTAAAAAATAATGGGGAAGTGCGTCTTTGTGTAGATATGAGAAGGGCTAATGTGGCTATCGTGCGTGAGAATCATCCATTGCCAACAATGGACAAGTTATTGCCTAAAATGAAAAACTCCAAGTTCTTCACAAAACTAGATATTAAAGATGCATTTCACCAAATCGAAATACAACCCGATTCGAGACACATAACAACATTCATCACAAGCAAGGGGCTCTTTAGGTACAAACGTTTAATGTTTGGAATATCATGCGCCCCAGAAATATTTCAAAAAGTAATAGAACGCATGTTGTTGGGATGCGAAGGCGTGATAAATTTTATCGATGATATCCTGATATACGGGGAAGATCTAGTGGAACATGACATAAGATTAAGAAAAGTAATTAATGTTTTAGAAGAGAACAATGTTATTCTAAGTAAAGACAAATGTATCTTCGGCAAAAGAGAAGTGAATTTTTTAGGACATCATCTATCAGAAAACGGGGTCAAACCCCTAGAAAAATATATCTCAACGATACAAGGCTTTAGACCACCCAACACAATCGGGGAGTTACAGAGCTTTCTTGGACTCGTAAATTACGTGAGCAAATGGATCCCCAACTACGCGACAATAACGGAACCTTTAAAGATGCTACTCCGTAACAAAACTGGAGATAAATCAGAGATTCAAGAGCACTGGGGTTCTGATCAACAAGTTTGTTTTGAATCACTAAAGAAACAATTGACTAATATACCGACCCTAGGATTCTATGATGTTAACGACCAGACAGTCGTTATAGCGGACGCCAGTCCCGTTGGATTAGGAGGAGTCTTGATTCAGATTAACGACAAGGGTCCTAGAATTATTGCATACGGTCACAAAACCTTAACAGATTGTGAACGTCGATACTGCCAGACTGAGAAGGAGGCACTGGCTTTGGTGTGGGCTGTTGAACACTTTCATATATTTCTATATGGCAAAGAGTTCCAGCTTGTCACTGACCATAAGCCGTTGGAAATTATATTCGGCATTAGATCAAAACCGTGCGCTAGGATAGAAAGGTGGGTTATGCGTCTACAATCATATAGATACAAAGTGGTATACCGACCAGGTAAGACCAACATCGCAGATTCCTTATCCAGACTCTGCCATGGTATAAACAAATTGAACCCGGAATTAAAGGACCATCACATCTGCCAAATTGTTGAATGTGCAAGACCAGTGGCAGTATCACTCAAAGAAATAATAGACTGTTCAAAGGAAGACAAAGAAATAAATCAAGTCAAAGAAGGCGTATATCAAAACAAATGGGCTGATGATGTAAAACTGTACAAAATCTTTCAAACCGAGCTGTGTTACTATGAAGGCATATTACTAAGAGGAACTAGAATTGTCATTCCATCCCAACTCCGAGAACGAGTTTTAAAAGCTGCTCACGAAGGACACCCAGGCATAGTAGCAATGAAAGCTAGACTGAGAACGAAAGTTTGGTGGCCAAAGTGTGACAAAGACGCCGAGAATTTAGTCAAATCTTGCAAAGGATGCACTTTAGTTTCAGTTCCTAATCCACCAAACCCTATGAAACGTCGAGAACTGCCAGAAGAACCATGGGTGGACATTGCCATTGATTTAATGGGGCCATTACCTACCGGAGATTACCTATTTGTAGTAGTTGATTACTACAGTAGGTATAAAGAAATTAAGATATGTCGGAAAATCACATCTACAGAAATGGTAATACAATTAAAAGAAATATTCAGTCGATTGGGAAATCCAACCTCAATAACAGCCGATAATGGCAGGCAGTTTACAAGTGAAGAGTTTAAATCATTCTCCAAAGAAAGGAACATTACCCTTTACAACTCGATACCGTATTGGCCGCAACAAAATGGAGAAGTGGAACGACAAAATCGCGACATCTTAAAACGACTTAAGATAAGTCAGGCTGAAAAAAAAGATTGGAAAGAAAGCTTATTGGAGTACTTGTGTATGAACAACAGTACACCACACTCAGTTACCGGCAGAACACCAGCCGAACTATTCTTTAAGAGAGTTTTCAGAGACAAATTACCAATGATTAGAGACGTCTCACAAGGACCATCGACAGATACAGGGGTGAAAGACAGAGATCAAGAAATGAAAGAAAAAGGAAAAGAATATGCTGATAGAAAAAGGAAAGCAGTAGACTGCGACCTAATGCCAGGAGACAAAGTTTATATTAAGAACATGACCAAAGAAAACAAACTAAGCCTAAACTACGATACGACAACACACACTGTAGAAAAAAATGTTGCGGGAGATGTCCAAGTTCGAAACGATGAGACCGGCCAGACTCATAGAAGAAATGTTGTACATCTGAAGAAAATTCATGGTGAATGGAAAATATGCCAAGAGAATAAGCCAGATGAGATTAAGAATAAAGAAACCACGAAATCACAAAAGCCAGAAGAGATTATGGATACAGAAACAACAATGGATTAAATTAAAATAAATGATTATGCAACAGAACAATCATCCCTAAGCCTATTGAGCTAGAAATCAATTATACTATTGTGATGACTAAGTACCTATTATGATTAAGTAAAACAATAAGTTTATTTACGAAGATTAGTTTATTTATCATGAAAATAATTTGTGACTACAGAAATGATTTTAAAAACAATTAAAACGAAAAAGGGATGTAATGTATTGCGATCGTCTCAAGCGCTTACGTCACGAGGCAGTCGGGCGGTAGTCGCCTTGCTGTGTGGTGGTGTGCGTGGTGCGTTGGTGAGCCGAACAAATAAGTCTGTTAATATCGAGACAATACATCATGTTTTTTAGAGTTCGTACAAAAACTTCGCGTTATTAAATATCAACTACTCATCTAGGCAGCTCGTTTATTCGAAATGTTTGTGTTTTTTATTTTTACATTCTAAATAATAAAAATGATAAATGATTACGATTGCATAGATAAGTCAAAGTCATACTCCCAAGGGGCGGTAGACATAAATTCTCTATTATACAGATCAATTAGGCATTATTGTATTCTTTTATGATTTTTGTGCCATCTACTTTAAACTCCTGTTTTGGGCCATTTTCAGGGTTACGATTTTGTGTATGGCCTTGTCTGTCTTCTTGGTATTCATCGTCTTTGATCCAAATACCTACATATTTGGTAAATGTACACATTTTAGTATTTATTTTGAAGACGCTAGCTTTCCAAACGTGACAAGTTCCAAGCCCATCGACGTTATAGAAAGCTGAAAAAGAGTTTTATACAAAAATATTCATCGTTCGTTCGTTCATCAAGACTATGTAATACAATAGTAAAACAAAAGTACTTTGTCTGTTTTATAATCGTACGTGACGACAGAACACAGGTTATGTTGTCATTTTACAACTGGACATTATCTTTTTATTATATTTTCTAATTAGCAAACCCCTCGTAAAGCATTGTCCGACGTTATTTCATAGGATGAACATAATAGAACGACAGTTAAAATGTAATGAACTTTATTTCATAGACTGAAACTTAAGCATGAGCTTTTTTCCTCTTGATGAGGACTGCCTGACTGTTGCCACGGTTGTTAGGTTTTAAAGTTAAATAAAATCCAATTAGTTGAGATTCTATCGTTCTCAACATTAGACTTACGTAAGTTCTGGTAATATAAGTATCTGACCTACCTACTAAGAACTCGAACGACAAAGAAACACACTTCCTCAGATTTTGACCTAAAAGCTTATAAATAAATTAAGTAGTTCAAATTTTATTTGATTTCCCCCTCCCAATTATTTTTGTTGATGCACATTTAAAAAATTATATTATTTAATGTATCTAAGAATGTAGTATATCAGTCATCTGGTTACCATAGCACAAACATTAAATTGCTCAGCTTGGGACTAGATGACGCTGTGTGGAATGTCCAGGGATATTTATTTTTGTTTTATTTAATTAAACCACTGAAAACTCATAAACGAATTAGCCGCAATTCGTTCATGTGAAAACTATTTAAATAAATAAATATTCTTTTTTCATTTTAAATTGATAAAATCAAACAATTACACAATAGAAATACTAGCTATACCATCCCTAAGCGAAAATTCATGCCTAACCACGGGTGAAGGTTATACATAAATTATGAATTAGATGGCAAACTTCTACCTGGATTCATGGTAATGAGCTCACCATCATTAACATTTTAGTGGCCTTTACACCTTTTCTTTACAACTCAAGAGAATTTAAGGTTCCACAATGTATTTTACAGCTGCCTTACTAAGTCAGTAGCAGTGGTTTTCTCATCCTGTACCATATTATTCACAGATGTAAACTAGGTTATTTCTTGGGAGACATATTGGTTAAGCGGAAAGTATTGAAATTTGCAAATTGTGGCCTAAATTTTTATTTTAGGTACTGCTATTCGTATAATTATTAAAAGAAAACGTTTCAAGCAAGTCACTTTCTTTTTTTCCTCACTTAGTTAAGGTAAAAATGGTCTCTTTGTTGTTCTACAGTCCTGGATGAGGAAATATGTTTTTTTATGCGGCTGGCGGATTTAATTGTTTTTTCTATTGGGTAGAAGTTTTCTTTGTATGTCTTGAGTGTTCATTTTAAATAAAATCATAATTAGAAATATATTATGATGATACAGGATAATTTAAACAAAAGAAGATAATTCATTTTTATGCATTTTATTTCAAACGATAATCAAACCAAGTATCTATGTATTTTGTACAAACTCAGAAATAACTTAATTTTAATGAAATATTATGTTTAACTTGTTAAAACTTTACTTTCAATGTAAGCCCGGATTCTAAATCGTTATCGTTATTACGTCAGCTACCTAATCAATTTAATAAGCTTTAAACTTTGAAACTTCATCTAGGGTTTACTTATAATGTTGTTTTAGGTTAATTTCTATTCAGTATTCATTTTGTGGTAGAGTTACGATCATTTAAAGTAAAAAATAAATGTAAAACAAATAACAGTTGAAACTAAAACCTTTGTCTGGTTTTAATATTTTTGAACACAACCATAACTTATATTTTCAAATCCCTTAGAAGCATTTGCAGTCCCTATCTCACATTTAAATAGGATAAGTCGCTGCGAGGAACTCCTGTAGCAATATCAGCACATATTCTTATTTCTATGAGGTATACTCATAGGTACTTAGAATATATTAGACCCGCACCGCATCCGTTGGACTATGCTCGACAAAATTGCAACGCGTTTAATGCCTACACACCAGTAGGCAAGATAGCAAGCGCGAAGCACCTTCAAATAAAGTGCACATAATTGTCAAGGTGAGTGGTGCGCGGTACAGTCGCAATTATTTACCGGCTAGACATAGGGGGATGGAGAGTCTTGAGCTCGCGCCAAGAGCCTCCGCGGTCGCTGAAGAACCTCCCTCACTTGCATGTATTCATAAGCTTTATATGCGGATTCTTAGCGGCTGGCATTCCTCACATATTTTTAATTTGAATAGAGTTTTATTAATATACACGGTCGCTATATTTCGTCTAACTAGGTCGTAGACGACGTAGTGATTTTATTCTCATTGGTAGACGACGCCGACAAGTCTAATGCAACGCAATAATTTATACATCCCTAAGATTTAATTGTAGTTGAGCAAAAATAACATTTTATTAAATAAAAATTTTAACTTTAAGGTCATAGAAGCGAAAACGAATAAAAATAGTTCTTTCCGGAAAACAAGCAAGCAACAACGTTTATTCTTGGTATACAGTATTTTATCTAGTCACATGAGTCAGGCTCTTCCTGGAAAGCAAAGAATAAGTATAAAATTTTTCATTCGCTTAGGTTGACAGTGTTTGGTCGTGGGTTCTTCACCTCGTACTTTAAAAATATACTCACAGAGCTCGCCATGAATATTTACTGTTTAGTTTATGATGCATACATGTTACATTATTTAAAATAGAACGAAACTGTGGTGAAACACGGGTATTCAAATTTACTGAAGATATGCAATTAATCACAGCCACAAAGCGTTGAATAGAATTTAATTCACGCTCAATTGAATTACGTCAAATACGATTATATTGAAAATTAATTTCGTAAAGTACAAATAGAGTGTAAATAGAAAAAACCTACTTTCATGTAATATAATTACTGTGTTAACTTCAGAAGCTATTAACTCAAATAATACGAGTAACTTTATTCAAAGGCTCACTTAAAATGTATTATATAAATAAGCAGACATTTTACAAAGGAAAAGGTTCTTTTTGCTTGGAAAGCTAATGCCAGGCGTTAAATGCTGAAAAGGTATGTGTACATTTCTGAATTATACGTCGTTGACTCTTCGCAGTGTGCTGTTCAAGCAACGGACGTGTCATAAACGCTATCACACAGAGTATACACACTTAGACAGGACAAGGGAGTGGCAATACAAACATGAAATAAGACAAAAAGCGATTTCGAAAATCAAATTTAACGACTGAGATATGTAATTGTGTACGAGGTTACACCCTAAGCACTTTTTGTGCATGCATTTTTTATAGTCACGCTCTGTACAGCATGCTCGCTTTTGACTTTGTTTGTGTGAAGTTTGAGCCGTGCGAGTAAAATTATAATAAGCTGCCGCAAGATTAACTTTGGCTTCTAAAGTCAAAGTTAATCTTGGTAGTCAAATAGTTAGTTTATATGCAGCTTATGTAAATACGTGAAACACAATACAATAATACCTACTAGAGTTATTTGATATGATAATGTGGTAGAATTTAATATGTACCTACCATTAATACTATAATTCGATAATAATTGGTAGTTATTTTGTAGTGATTATGTTTTTAAGTTCATAGATAGTATTACATAATTGTAGAAAGTATCACAATACATTTTATTTAGACCAATATACCTTTTCTTCTACAAAGATGAAAAGTAGAATAAAACAACTCCATTTGGCTATGTTACTACTTTGAGGAGTAAAGTAGATGAGGAAAGTAAAATTTAACTTGCTTTTTATGTAGAGCTATAAAACTTTTAAGGAACATAAAATAAAGTGAAGTATTTTTTCCAAGCAGCTAAAATAAACAGGGGTTTTGGACGGCCTTTGCTTAATTAATGATTCTAAACGACTCTTAGTGCGATGAGCGGCTATTGGTATGGATAAGAAACAAACTCATAAAATAAATCTCACAAGCTCAACTTTTCCCAACTTTGTCGTTATTACGTAAAGCGGTCCAAAACTGAAGAATTTCAAACTTTACCAACTTTCTGAGTTCTTTCGATAAAATGTAACTTGGCTTTTCACAAGCGTCATTCGTGTTCGCGCTTCGTATTGTCCACCCGATTCCTTCGGGCCGCGGCACTTCCCGACCTGCAAATTGCGGAACTCTAAAAAGGTTAAGATGTGCTAAACATTCAACTTTTACGCTTCTTTGTTGAGAAAATGTATTTAGAACTTTCCTCTAGCTTGAGAATTACAAAGCTATTACTAATCTCATTGAAACAATGCGCATCTAATTATGGTAATAACATATTCCTCTTAGCGCAGAAAACACTACCACTCGTGTTAGTCCCAGACAAATCCCAGAGGTTCTGCGCTGAATTTCGAGATAATTTTCAGTCTACGTGCAAGTTTGAATCATTAGCAACCTGAAAAATCTCGTTAAAATCATATTTGAGTAATTGAAACTGAAACCTAGAAACTTGCAAACAAACTTTGTTATATTGTGGGAGTTGCAAACATAGCTTTCTTTACCTACAGTTGCTAGCGAGATATTTTAATTTAGCCCGGGGCGTGAACTCATGCTGCGGAGAGATAATAGCTGTTCTTAAAATAAAGCCTTTGCGTCATTATTCTGTGACAACGCTACCTACCGACGCGCCGTCACTATACCATTGCTAAAGGCTCGGTTTCCTAGGCCGCAACCAAATGTCCGTCAGCACGATCGCGTTTTGATACAAATTTATCGGAAATAAGTGACGGCCGTTCATTGACGGCCGGTCCCAGATAACACAGGGAACCAAGGCTTAACCGATGTTTCCTTTAACTTAGATATTGTGTAAATGAGTTACTTTGACGCTGTTAGTCGGTATGAATATGTATGTAGATAACGCGACGCCGAGCTTTGGTACTTTCTGTAGCGGCTGCTTCTACTAAAAGCCAAATATGATAGAATTAAATACGCTCTTTGCGTCTTGCTTGTACATATTGAAACTCCTGTTTTCGTTTGATCTCAAACTGGTGACGTAAAACATCGACACGATGATTGAATATAATACTTACATATTATTTTATCAACGTTATTACAATATAAGTTTATTTTACTACTACAACATTTTACTACAAAGGCCTTTACATCTTTACTATATTATTTATACAGTATCAGAAGGACATCTTTGCCTACACTTAACGGACACTGTAGTGCTTGGGACCATTGATGAGATGGAATAAGTGGATACCTAAAATATTATTTTAGCTTAATCAACCACAAGAAAAAAATTCATGATTTTGCCTGAGTTTTTTGTGCACAGTCGGAATTAGCGCCCACGACCTTCGAATTTAAGTGCAGATACGGTAAGATATCTGTATCTGAACGCGTATCTGTCAATATCGCTCTCTCTCTATACTAATCTCAAGGTAAACACGCACTACGCAGATAACTTATATTTTACCGTCAAGCATCTGCACCGATATTATTATATCAAAAGATTGTCAGGTGTTATCTGTGAATACATATATATCGACATAAAACATCTGCCGAAGCAACAGATTTTATACCTACAGATTTTATACAATCCATACCAAAAAACAAGTCTTGACAGTTTGTATAATTCCGCGTAAATATTACCATTTCGTATATTAACGTATCTGCGAAGTGTGTGATGCGCCAAAGGTGAGGTAGGTACTATTCAACACGATCAACGCAGTTTAAACAATAACAATAACATTAAGTTTATTACAAAATGAAACAACAATATTAGTACACCGTTATTTTGATCAAATATTCATACCTAGTTCGCTATAAAAAGTTAAAACAGTTTTAGAACGTGACATCGAACCACGGATAATTCTACTCGTGCTGGTTTGCGACTATGTCGGGTTCGAAACAAAGTAACTTACCATTTATAGAATTCAATGCATTTGCTGTCTGATATAATTTCAAAACAGAGCTGGCCATATTTAAAGATGAAATGGACGTCGTACTTACAAAAGGTCGTAAAATTCGATAAAGCGTATTATTTTAGTGCTGCGATAAATTATGTTACTGCTTTAAATTGCATTTGGACTGGAAATATCGATTTCATGTCAGGCTCACTGTAAAGTTTTCCATTTGTAAAATTACACTTAAAAACTCACGAGCCAAGTCTTACAATATTATGGAAATTAGTGTGGAGCTGACAGATGGCTCTCCTAAATCAGTCTGTCACTCACTAAAGTATAAGACTATCACGTTTACATCGTGAAAGATAAAACGGTGCTTGCAATATCTAATATTTTATCATAGCTATGAAGTTACAAAGTCTGGTGTCTTACATTTTATCTTTTTCAGGGTCCGTTCCGGTTCCATACAAGTTTCTCTCCGGCGGCGATTGTGGTGACATTGTAAGCGAGATAAAAAAAGCCTGTGGTATCAGAATCTAAGTTTATAACGGGGTCAAGCGGCTGGCCACATCGACGCGGCCGAACGCTCGATGGCAGAGCAGTTGTTCTCAAAATATCGCGCAGCCAGTGTGCTATATTTGAAGTGTCTCACTACTTGAATAATTTATAAGTCGAGTCGAAGTGCACTGCATTTCGTAGCGGGGCCTTCGTGAAGCGGAATAAGTTTGTGCTCAAGTTTAACTATGAAAAGACTGTATCTTCTTAATAATGGCGCGCTCATGGAGTGTTGCTAGCTGGATGACTTGAATGGCAAACAGATAAGTTTTTGGCTTTATTAATAACTTCAAAGACTTTAAACTCAGGTAATTATCTCCTAATTTACATAAAGTTCATTCCCATACGAATTAAATTTTTTGTTAAAGGCTGTTATGTTTTCATTAGTGCTGGCGTCTATGAATAATTAATCGAAAATGTACATGATTTTAGGTAAAGTATGATGAATACATTACTTAATTTGATCAACTCGTTTATACTTATAATATTAAATATGACACGAGGTTTTATAAACGTTACTTAGCAATCTAAGACGCCCACGACTATTGGCATAATTTGGTACAGAAGACGTTTTCTAGATGTTTATGTATTGAAGAGGAAATTTAGAAGTACCGTTCATTGCCTTATGTGTTTTTTCATTTAACTATCTACCTCTGCCGACTAAGTAGCGTTTCATATTTCAATAAATAATAACACCCTATTTAATGCCACTTAGACCCAGGTACCTTGTGGGAAATAGGGAATGAAATAAAATAATAAACCAGGTTGCGTAGACATGTGACAAATGTTTCGTATTTATTCTCTTTCTATTATCGCTACACCTTTGATTTGAAAAGTCAATTTCTATACATTTTTTTAGTTTCTAATCGTTAGCGATTGTCGAAATGTAACATGTCTATTATTCAGCTAAAGGCGTCGAGACTTGTACCTCTACAATTTACTACAACTTGACTGGCAGCTCAGTTGGTAGTAGCTGTGACTTCTGCGCTTTATGTCATGGGTTCAATTCCCATTTTGGACAAGCATTTGTGTGATGAATATAGATGTTCAGTGTATGGATGTATCAGTTATCTAATTCTAATAGGTAGAGTAATACAAGCTGTAGCTTAGTTTACCTATAGCTTAGACGACGCTTACGTATAAATGACAAATAGTTGACATATCAGGTATCAAACCCGCATATTTTTCATCTCAGATGACACATACAAAGGTTCGCTGTAATAACATAATGACAAAATACGTTTATGCTCTGCCACGAAAAGTCGTAGCAATACAAAACCTACATAATAGCTTTGATAAGTCCCTTTCATGGTTAATAATGCGTTTGTTCTGAACATTGCTGAATATAACAATAAACAAGCAACATTTTCGTACCAATGTTCTGTTTAGCATTTAATGTACAGTCAACACTAGATAGAAGGTAGGTCTCTTTCAATTAAATGCACAAAATTATTGTGATGGATTGGATTAGTATATCATATAATAGTAGTATATAATAGTATTGGTAACTATACTTCTTTGAACTTGTATAAGCTGGCTAACTCTGAGGGTGGAGTTTTTAGGTCGCTGTCCTCCATATTACGAAAATATCTCAAATTAATATATGTATGTTGTTTTAATGTTATATAAACAGTCTTATCACTTGGTCAAAATTTATCTCTTTTTTTTTTATACTGACTGTACCAAAAGTAATGTTGTTTATAAGAGAAATGCTTGTTTATCATCAGTATACAGCTGGACATAAACATCGAATGTCAACTACTGACTATATATAATAGTGTGTATACTGTGCGCCGATGGACTTGTAACCTCTATTATATATTTGTAATTCCAATTTCTGGAAAATGTAGGCATGCACCAAATATGCAATAAGAAATACCTTTGACTATCCGTTTAGACCCATGAGTTATGTTTTGAAGATTTAAAAGGTCCTTTTCTAAGTTTAAAGATTTAAGATATTATTATATACTAGCTGCGCCCCGCCGTTTTACCCGGGGTGAATAGTTCTCGTGGGAATACAGGGATCAAAGTAGCCTATTTTTTAGTCCAGGGTATAAGCAATCCTGGTACCAAATTTCATTCATCCGCCCAGCCGTTAGAGCGTGAAGGAGTAACAAACATACACACACACAAACGTTCACCTTTATAATATTAGTGTGATTTATAGTAAATTTTAATGTACCTACATTCAAATGCAATGTTTCGTGGAAATAAAATGTTAATATTACAAGGCAGCCATACATTAGTTACCTTTAAAGCTTGATTTTTTAAATTCTGAGATAATATATCTCGTGACGTGACTAGAGAAACTCTTTTGTTGTCTTATGACGTAATTTAAATATACATAACAACTAGCGGACTGGGATGCAGACTGGGTTCAACGGAAAAGGATTTTGGAGGGATAATATGTTTTTATTTAAATAAAATCTAATTAACTGACGAAAACAAATTCTTCAACAGCCTAACAACCCTAACATCTATAGAACCCAATAACATTTAAAACTAAACAGGTGGGCAACACAAAAAAACACATCAAAATCAGTTAAGCCTTTTAGGAAAAGAAGCTCTAAGAACTACAGAACTTAAAATTCATTAAATTTTTTAAAAAAATTTTAAACACTGATGAAAATATGGCATGTGTTTGGATATAACCCATTTTTGTAATACAAGTTAAAATGAAAGTTAGCACAAATGACAGTGTTTTTATTTGAAAAGCGTGTGCGTATGCGTAATGGTGACATTAGTCGGTCGCGTGTCGACGATAATTACCACTTGTACAGATTGTCGTACAACATACCACGACCTCGCACTAATTGTCCAATTACGTTATTTGTATGTTTAACATTTAGAAAACTGTGTGAAAGTTGACATGAGTAAGAAAGGGGTGAATGTTGAGATGGCGGCTGATAGAGGGAAATGGAAGAAAAATACATGTTGTGCCGATCCCACGTTATGTGGGATAAGGGTAGGAAGAAGAAGAACATTTAGAAAACAAATTATCTGGTGGATGCTAGACGTCATACAAATAATGAATGCCAAATGTTATCTAAAACAATACGCTACCGAACTAGGTTTCCGTGTCTCGTGGGTATCAGAAACTTGAATAGTTTACATTGGAGCACTACATCAGTAAAAGAAAATGAAATGCAAAATGTTGAAACATTAATCACTAGAGGACAACTTGCTCTCCAATCTATTCGTAGCGCGGCTACGGGTTTTGTTCGTAGCGCGTAGCTACAGTCTACGGCGTAGCTATTCAATCGTGTAGGGATTTTCTATTCAGTTCCGTGTACTACAATAAGTTTATCTTTCATTCAGAAAGTATTAGCTCTAGGGTTTTAATAACCAATCAGTGCAATTGTATTAGTTGTGCAGCTATATTTGGCATTTTTATTCATTTAATTATCAAAAAGGCAGTTCATTACGTATTCAAACGGGGAAGTAGGGTGCCACGGTATTCTCTGAGGTATGGACGCAAACATTTTATTAACCTAAAATCGAGTCTATGGCTCCGGTTCAACTCACGACACTTTGCATATTTGGGAGTGCGGCTGATTATATTTACTCTTTCTTAAGCTGTGGAATGAAAAAGTTTGTTTTCTAAATATTTCACGAATATTCTAATGTAATCTTGTATGTTCATGCCGAGAAAGAAGGGGAGAAATGTTTGGATTTACTTACGTAGTAGGCACGTTCTAACTTGGGTAATTATTTAAAGATTCGCTATATTACTTAAAAAGAAAGCAGACTGGGTCTTCTTTTTGATCAAGTAAATAGCTTAGTTAAGTGATTTATATTAAGTTTTGCTTTTGTACCATAATTAGTTGTTGTATTTAAAAATTCGGTCTAATGGACCAGACATTACAAGTAATACAAGTTTAATAATACTAGACATTATTTAATAAAAATATAATAGAAAAAACAAGTTGCTTTAAAATTTTAAAACAGAGTAGTATTTATAAATACTTGAGTATTATATAGATTTAAAAGTTTCGTCAACAACGAAGAAAATATTCTGTTTAACTTTTGTTTATGAATTTTGAAAGAATCTTGTTTCATTCGATGGCACTTAACATAATTGCATAAAATAATTTATGAATAAGCAATCTAATTACTTACTTACAATGGACACATTTGTGTGTTTATATTATAGATTAGTAATATAGATTGATTACAGCCAAATCCGTACTATTACTGGTGATAGAGTTTCTACAAAAACTTCATTGAATAAAATATCTTATCTACATTATTTGAAGTATACTTCTTGCTGCCTTCATGTCGCGTAATTTTGAGACGGCCTGTATATTATCATCTCCATGCGCACATCGCGCACTATCCGAGGCGAGGGGTGCAGATACACATTTGTCAAGCGCCGCGCAGTCGCTCTTGTAACACATCCAGCTCGGCACGTTTCATGAATATACATTAGTCATTATACAATTTACACTCATATTTCCAAGGACGATATCGCACAAGAAATTACCTTCTCCATTATACTTCAACATTATCGCTTAATTGTACAGGGAAAGAAACACGCCCGTTCGATTTAAGTATTAAGTTTCCTGGCCCTGCCAAATTTTTCGAATCCACCTTGATCTTAAACTTTTAACTAATTAAATGAATATTCGTCGGCCGTTCATTTAGAAAGCCTGGAATGCTTTTAGCTTCAATGTTGCTAAAATGAATTTTGGGAAGAAATAACTTTGTCTTGTATTTTAGGAAATATTACTCTCAGTTTTGATAATTGTGGATATTTGAATGAGCAAGGAGTGGCTTAGAAGTTGTTAAATCCATCCTCAAAGAAATTTATCTGCACATCTGATTAACGCGGTTTTACTGAGGCCTAATGACATAATTAATTGCATTATTAGGTTGGCTTTAACCTCATTATTTTCCTCACGCTTTTACATCTTCCTACGATGTTTTGTTTACTTGCCCTTCAAAGTAAACGGTTTGATTGAGGTTTTGAGTTTGTTTTTCTTAGATATCAAAATAAATGATGTTAAAGCTTTTTGAGTAAACAAGGAGAAAATGAACTAGGTACAAACAAATCTGAGGGGCGCTTACAAGCAGATACTATTTAAAATAAGAATGTAAGCAAAGTTTATATTTTGCAGCAATATAGTAAAGCCGGCTTATAGAATTGTATTGTATAAAATCGTATAATCGTAATGCAGGTATAAGATCAAGCGAGCAAAGCGATCGAAGACCTCTGTGGCAGACTGTACAATTTGTATGGAAACTTGCTAAGAGTAAGAGGCTCGATGAAGGGATTGGGTTGAAAGATATTGGGATGTAAATGTAGTAAAAAAAGTTTAACAATTACATAGTATGGTGTCATATGGAAGAACTAACTTTGTATGTACATTCACAGGTGATTTTCATTTTAATTAGGATGGAATGATTTAACTTGGAAAAAGTTAGTTACTTGGAAATACGACGAAAACATAAAATGATAGGTCTCATTTATTAATGTCTTCGTAGTTCAGGTTCAGCCCCTGGATTGTGTAACTTGTCTCGGATTGTATCCAAGTTGTATCAAAGCAAAAATCACAGTAAATCGTAAAAATAACGCTGATTTAGTAAATTAGTAAATAACTTACTTAATTACTGTCCCATTTGACAGTTGTTTTTGCAATTTACTGTGATTTTTGCTTTGATACAACTTGGATACAATCGAGACAAGTGTACACAATCAGGGGGCAGGTTCATCTTCGGTGTCGTTATTTGTAGAGGTTTTGGTTAGTTAGTAACTACCTAGGTGATATTTTTTCTTTATGAAGAATTAAATATTTTTTCTTTGCTCCTACTACACAATAAATACATAGAAAATAAAAAATAGGCATAGCAAATTGTATTGCATGCATGCCAGTAATCTTTATTTATATATAAATTTAGATTACTGAATACGACATCACGATTTAGGTAGAAATGTTTGTTTATACAAATTAAAATAAAGCTAAGCACCTCTACGGAGACTATTGTACTCTTAATAAAGTTAAAATAAAGGGGAAAGCACACTGAAAACAATCTGGTTTGAAGTTCATTTATTCTTAGTATAAAGAAGATAAAGGCTGTGAACAAAACCCGCACCGTTGACCGGCACATTTCTCAAGTTTCAAGATAGCGTGATAAAGCCTAAATGGCGCGGCGTCCCATTCAGTGTTATTGTTTGAAGACAAGGGGTCGGCGAGCTGGCAGCCCACGGCCCACGTTGTTGGGGACACTGTGACTGTTATTGTATTACAGCCGACTACCGGCTCCCCGACACCCAGCGCCTTGCGCTATGAGTCCAGCCTGCCTCACATTAACGCACCCATTCCAAACTTCCTCTGGGACTCCTTGCGACTCCAGCGCCTCTGTACTTAAGAGTCTAATTAGCCGTAAATTGCACTCAAAATTGGTCTCTTGGCCGAGAATTGAGTTTTGAATGTCTAATTATGCGAGATAAAGGGATACTGTTTCACAGTTTAATGTCAATCTGTATCGCCGCAATAGATATTATACGCCGTTGCGGCTGTCGATTCCCCTTACTGACTGTAAACTGCAAACAGCTTGGCATTTTCAATGTGTAAGCGAATTTAACCCTCCCAATTAACTGTTTTATTGTTCGTCAGAATACAACAATACATGTTTTTAATAGAACGTAATAATCATATAGTCAAGTCACAATATAAACATCTCAGCTTAGTTAATAGGCGTTTAAAAATCAATTTAAGCTCCTTCGAAAACAGCGCCTCTGTAAGGTAGCATGACAACAGAACGTCTTCATTAGGCGAAAATTTAATAAACAACAAATTTGAATAAATTTAAGAACAGGTATACCTACTTTAAGTTTAGTGAAAACATAAATAAATAAGTTTGGCGATTGTTCTGGGCGGTAAAAGCGAAACAATCACGGCACCTTGAATATTAACGTAGTTTTGGACTCCTCAGCATGGGATCACGTCTTGAACAAGTTAGGAAATTAAAAGCTATTTACCCAAAACTCTTATACTACAACCTTCTGCTTCAAACCAAAGTACCTATATCTCGGTGTGCTTGAACGCGTAATATTATTAAAGAAGGATTGAAATATGATAATTTACGTTTTGCTGAAAGGATACGGGAATAAATATAAAATTCGAGTAGGCAGAATGTTTTTATAATTCGATATATAAACGATAAGCATAAGTTAAGCCACATCTTAACACAATAATATTGTAACAGTCCTGTAATCAATAGGTAGACAATAAAAAATATGATTATTTACCTATAAGATTACTTATTTATTAGCATTTTCACAAAAGTATTGGTAGGTGTTTAGGTTTCATACAATAAAACTATAACGGAAAATCACTTACTTCATCGATTCCTTATTTTTTTAGTATAGTATAATTTCAAAGTTATTTGAGTTTTGAAAACTTACATTGTTACTCAACTTTTGTAACCAACGACTGTAAATTATTGCCCATTCGCTTAAACATTGATATACCAAATATAAAAAATAAATTACCTACATATAAATATTATGCTTCGTAATGAGTTGAATTATTCTAACTATAACCTTACAAACGTTAGCAAAACACAAAGGAAATTGTTTTCGTCTTACAAAAGAAAGTAAAACGCTTGAAAGTTGAGAGTTAATTTATTTCGAAGTTGTTTGCCAGTAATTTGTTGTGGCCGAGTCCTCGGGGAAGACCGCTGGCGCACACTGTTGTTACTTACACAAACTTTTTCGTGTTTCGAAATTTGACTTGGCTACTTGTGAGCGCAGCTCGTGTGAGCACCTCAGTTCGTTGGAATTCGGACACTTCCGCAAACACTCGGGAGCTCAACAACAAAATGGAAGAGCTCGCGTTCAGGAACTTTGTTATTCTTATCTTTGCAAATAACAAGTTACAAATCTTATCGCTAAGTTTGTTGTCGAACATGTTTTCGAGTGCTTATATTTCGTAGTAGGTATTTTTGATGTTATGTGTTTATTGATGTTATCTATCTGAAATATTAGCGTGTAGCTATGACCTGTGGTTTTGCTTGTAAAAGATTTAGCCAAGAACCGCTCATTTTCCGAAATAAAGTTTATTCTATGACATGTCTATGACTGTAGCTTTAATCAACGAAAAAATGCATTCTGTTTTTATGTTTTCCTTAATAATTAATTATTCAAGCGGAAGGCATCTTCGATATTACAATAGACCTTTTCCACAATATAACAATACCGGTAACAATACCATTATTCTCACTGTGATTATTATAGTAATTTATGAACTCTGTATAAATCGAAATTTAATTATGATTAATAAGTATTGGGTAGGAACATCAAATATGTTACGCACAAACATCACTTGACACGTTCGTTTAACTTTAGTACCTGTACTACGCACTTACACTTGCTACTAATTAAAGTGTTAATCGACCATTAGGGTTACATGTGTGCGTGAAACCACTTACGCTTGGTTTCCTAAAGGAGTATCCTCATTAGATACCCTTGGTTACAGTGGTTGGCGTTTCAAATCACGAAACTCAACAGTTTTTTTTAATAACTTGTAATGATATTTTTTTCTGCATGAGCACGTGTCGCAGTAAAGTAAGATCGATTATGCTGGTAGGTAGTCAGAACTGGATGTGAAAGTCCAAGGAGTAAAGAAATATAGTTATCAAATAGCAAATGGTATCACGATGACAATACGAAATAATAAGTTTCTGGAGATGTTTAGAACTTGGTAACTGGTGCGTTGTTGTTTGTGTTTGTGAGAAAAGTTATACCAAACAGTTTTTGTTGTTATTCCACGCATTAAATTTTAAATAAACATAATCTGTTACTTACGCATCTTTAGTGATTATTATTCAGAAATATAAATTAAATAGCTTTGGCTTATACAAGTAGCAGGTAAGCTGGTTTGTGTAAGCCGATGGTGAACATGTCTTAAGACTGAAGGAAGCCCGCTATCATCAGAGTACACTATGATAAGGGATGATTGCTTCCTGCACTAGTATGTATAGTATGCAGATCCATTTTCCATTAACTCTCTATTAAAATAAAGACGTGTCGCCGCCGCGATACGTAATTTTCCTCTTCAATGTGCTCCCATCATACGAGAAGAATTTGTTTAAGACAAATTTATATTCCCTATTTACCGGCTCAGCTCACCGTGGGGATCCCGAGAGCGATTTGGCTCATAATTCGATCCCTAGGAGGGAGTCTGCCATTTGCCACACTTGCACCTTGTTCCGAAGCCTCATTTACACAGTGACAGCTGGCTGTCAACATACCAAACGTCAACCCTGTAAAGCACGGGTTGAACGATCAAAGTTGTAAACTCACTTATACTTTTGGGTCGATTTGCCATTGATTTGATTACGGTGTTAGGATGTTAATGTCGTGATGTTGAAATGTCTTCACCAAGTTTAGATACACTAATGAAACATCGAGGCTGTAACACCTAGAAACTCTCTATATAATTGGCTTTATGTTCATAGAAAATATTGTATTTTTCTTTCATAGTATAAAAAGCCGGTACTATAGCCAAAAATATCCGCCAATCCCTATGATATGCTATAGGGATTGGCGGATATTTTATAATATAACAATATACTTTATATGTGATAAAAATAGCTGGCAAATTTCAGATGAAAAACACCGCGTTACCTGCGCGGAGCCTCTACCTCTATCCGATAAAATTATTGACACGCCAAGGTTATAGGGAAAAGGGTTTTCATAACGTCCAATCTATTTAGGCAGGCTTGTAAATCAAGCTGAGATGACGTCATGCTACCGGTTCCGGTTATTATACCCGAAACATCTTTCGTCCCTCCATACGGCGGATGTCTCGACGAGGTGGGCGAAGCTCGAAGAAGGTCAAGAAAATCTTTAAAGAGCGTGCAAAAATATTTTCCGATTCTATTATACAGGGTGTTACCAGACCACTACCGAAAACTTAAGGGGATGAAAGTACCCATCAATATGAACAACTATTTCTAAGAAACCAACACTGTGAACGCAAAAAAAAAACAGCTGTTTCATACACTTCAGCCAAGTAGGTATTTAACTTATGTATGGAACTGCTGTTTTTTTATCGCGTTCACAGTGTTGGTTTCTTAGAAAAAGTTGTTCATATTGATGGGTACTTTCACCCCCTAAAGTTTTCGGTAGTGGTCTGGTAACACCCTGTATAAAGCAAATATACACACGTTTATGGTTTGACTCAAGTGTTGTGCACGGAAGTTATTTCAAAAATAAACATTTTTAGTAGGCATTTTTGTAATATAACGTGATCGTCTTTTTATTCGGTGCATTTTATCCACAAATTACAAACAAAATACGGAGAGTGGTCTCTGTGACATGTGACTGAGCTCAAACGAGCGCTGTTGAGTTCGCATTCGAGCCTCACCGCTTTCACACTGCATTTATTTTAAAGCTTCGCAAACGACTTTAATTTTCACATCATTTATAAGTAGCGTCTGCAGAGAAATAGTGGAATCACTTGAAATAAGCGAGCGATTTATTTTCCGCTCCGGGCGTTCGCACTGATAAATATGACCAATAAAGGAAAACAAAATGTCCACGAGAAAAATTATTGTGGTTGCTGTAATTTACCTCCTTTCTTTGTTTCTTTGAATCTTCTTCTTTCAAGTAAAGTTTAATTCCTACATAAATGTCACGTACGCTCGCAATTTCTTTATTTTGGTTACTACTTTTTTTTTAGAGCTGATCCGTTTTATGTTGGCCGAGTGGGTTTATGCCTCGACTTTCAATCAGAAGGGTTAACCTATATTCGTTTCGAAAATATTATATGCGCATTGACAGGAGCTTTAAACGGTGAAGGAAAGTATCGAGATGAAATAAGTCAGCTTTTGAATAGCGTCGGTGGACTTGTGACTTGTCGAGTATGAAATGATAAATTCTACAACATGTATTTTTTTTCTCTCAGTCCGTCAACAATTCATAATATCTCAAACTGTACTTCGCAAATATTCAGAAACTACATTTAACCCCAAATTTTATAACGTTCTAGTAAACGAAATCGTCATGTTTGCAAAATAGAATATCAACGCACAGCAATTACAGTTCGCCAATCAGCTCGCTTCTATACAATATAATAAACAAATCATAAGTATGAGTTTTTTTGGAATGGCTTCCGTCCCTAGCCTACGATGACACGGAATGGCTTCTAGTTGTTCATAAATAACCCACATTTACACGCAAACACACATATACACACAAACACACACACAAATAATATACATCGAGTAATGCATTAGATAAGTACATAGTCTGTTTGTTTGTATTATTTTTGTAACTTTTTGATGTTTTATGTTTAAGCTACTAACCTAGGTACAAAGTTTTGTGCACAATCACGTAAATATCTGAAAAAACAGCACCTTGAGAATACAGTCGTGTTAATATTTAATTTCCTTTTATATACTTTTCAAAAACATTTAACAAAAATGATGTAAAAAAAGTAAAATCTTCTCTTACAATACCTATTTATTCTACTCAATTTTTCAGTTATATCCAAGTATAATAGCTAATTTTCCACGTTGCGTTAAGAAATGACCTACCTTTTCATTAAAATTTAATTGAAAAGAAATTTCTATAAGTAATAGAATTTTAATCCTATTTTAAATTCTTTATTCTACGTACTTTGTTTAATCTATTTTCGTAAAAGTTCTTTGATAACTTAACCAAAATGTTTAATTACTTACGTCGTTATCAATTTACAGTAAATAAACGTTTGAAAAACAGTTTTGAGTTTCTTACTTTGAAACAATATTCCAACTACTAAACAAAAATATAAAACACATCAAACTAATTATGTACCTACTTACTAACAACATTGTGCTGTGTTTAAAAGTATAACGTAGGTACCTACACACCAAAGTTAGTTTTGTAATTCTTAAAGCAACTTTGTAATAATTCTCGTGATTAGGCTGGCACTTCGTGCTCCAATTTATGGATACTAAGCGAAGGCCGTTTTATTGAAAACAATAAATGGATTCCCAAACTCCATCCATTTTCAACTTCAAATCGTAAACAAACATGGTAAACAACAAAAATGTTAAGAATACGAAGAGAATGTTAAGTATTTCTTTAAGTGTATGTTATGTCAGTTGTATGTTAAATTACATTATACATAGGCATTCATGAATAATGTTTACCCGTTCTCGGGTAAGAGGTGCACCCCGACCTCGGCCCGACTTCCAGCTCGTAAATATTCAGGGTCCAACTACCGACGCTCCACGATACATCAAAGTCGTGTCGACTTTCATGCACAACCTACCTAAATACTTTCTTGTATGTCACACACTTTACGGAAATATACCACCTCCGTCCGGATATATCAGATTTAACACCCAAATATAAACAAATAATGTATAGGCGGAAATGAAATAAGCTCGGGCTGACTTTAGTGAATATTTAACACAAGGGATGGATTTGGTTTACTATAAAAACAATCGACAATTTCCGAGTAACATTAATAAAGCCCAGTTGTGCTGAAGTGCGGTCTTTGAGTAGTATTTACTCAAGAGTCCGAAGGTATTATCTTTGACTTTAAATGTGAATCAATGGTTATGTAAATGTTAGCTTCAATTTATTTTATATTTGTAATTTTGCTAAATTAATAATTTTAGGTATTTAAAAATATACTTAAGTATACCATATAAATAGGTAAAATAGTATTAATAAATATCTGTAGTTTTTATAATACTTTAAGAGTACTCAACTACTCAGTCTTGAAGATAAGAGAAACATAATTAAATCAAGGTGTAAAAAATGTTTTTATCACGGTAATTAACATCACTAGCGAAGGTACGCGGCAGGAATTCATAAATAAACGGAATTTACGACCTAAAAAATCCTCATCAGAATGTATTAAAATAAAACGCATGACCGTACGTGGAAAGATCCCGGGGGTGATAACTTTCGGTGGATTCAATCAAATCAGTTAAATGTAGCTGTAAATTGGGCAGTTCCACTTGAGTGATATTGAGTAATGGTGGTCGCGTCAGTATTGATGGGCCGGGCTGCGAGCGCGCGGCGTATCTCGCGCTGACGTGTTAATTTGTCAAAACCTGACGTCATAAAGAAAAAGTTAGAAAACTCACATGTCACTCGAACCTCTCTAATCCAAGTCGATCGATTGAATACAGACACTAATTTAATCCCACTGACCAACGAAAATATGCTGAGTCGATAACATTTAAACGTTCGTGACCAAATGGCAATTTGTGTTCTCTTAAGCAGACTAAAAGCTAGAGATAACAGGTCACGCGCGCACGTCTGTCGTAACCTCTAGCCTCTTACATTTTATTACGTCCCATTACCTGGGATTAAGTCGGCATGCATCGCACAGATTCTGTTTCATGTCGCCAACTCCGACACTAATGTTGCCCGCCACTTATAACCGAGAGAAGGAGGCAATTTTAAAATAATGATCCTTTGCACGCATGTCGCCTCGGGAAATCATGAAGCTTAGCAAAATCCATTGAATTATTAAGTTTTAGTGGAGAGCCGTAGGTATTCAAAGCGAAGTTGTAATCGCGGGATTTTTTTGAAACAGGCGCGCTTACACTACAAAGCCGCTTTCACTTAAGTGAACCTCAGGTATGCACTAATTGCAGTGTAGACAAGTGTATATGTACACCTGCGGCCCACTGAAGATATACTATCCTTGAGTCTAGATATAAATTACTCGAACTCGCACTGGGGCTCGCCGATTTCATAATCAAGTACCGACTGTAATATAATTTCTCGGTCTGCGCTAATGAACGTGTATTTTGTTTCATGTGCCGTCAGAACCGAGAACGCGTATCGTATAATCAACGTTTCCGTGTTCCTGGCTCAGCCATACAATTTTTTCATTTTTGTTGCGAATCATAATTTTATCAAACCATAAATTAACAACAAACCATTCATGAAATCGTGGATAATCGTGGAAATGTGGGATAATGATACATCGTAATTTTTCATTTTGTCACCTTTGAAAACAGTAATATATATTCAAGAAATTATCAAGAGAACTTCTTTTGCTTATAAAATTAAACCAAAAGAGAATATTTTGCGGACTGCCTTTTTACTGTAATGACAGAAAAAATGCTTTAAGTTCAAATTGTGATTTATTTTTCAATTTCAACTTCACGTTTTTTAATTTTGTATAAATATGGGACTTGAAATTGATTTTCCTTAGGTATTCAATTCGAGTAATTTTTACAAAATCATGCGTTTGACGATGTTGATCAATTTACGTTTTCTTTTCATTTTCAAATGAATAAATGGTTATTTTGATTGAAACTGTAGTTTATTTTATGCATAAATAAAATTTATTTCAAATACATTATAATTTAAAGAGCTAGCTTATGTGCTTTTAAAGTTATTTGAAGTTAACTAGGTGACCCCTTTTATTGAGGCGAGTGTAGTATACTAATTCAAAATGAAAAGCTGAGGTAAAATATGGACAACAAACATCCAGCATTTAATTTGTCCTGGTCGCATTCATCAACTTTGAGTGAAATAATGTTTTATGAAAAATATGTAAAATATTTACAACTCACAAAGAAGAAAATAAAGTAATGTAAGTGGATAAGAAAACACTCGCGTGAATATTTTGTTTGAAGCCGCAAAGGCGTGTGATACGAGTGAGTGGTTCGATCCCCGAAGTGAGCGCAGACAAGGAGTTGCCGTGGAATGTTTTATTTATTTTATTAGATGTAAACAAGTGGCGCGTACAAGGAGACAGGTTTTGTCAGAGAGTCGTCCCAGGATAAATCGGCGGGTAGGTACGTGTTGCGGATCGCCGTTCGATGTATCACGAGCACGTATCCAATAGAGCTGGCACAGACGTGTTGCGTGAGGCTATTTTCCTCCTCTACGGCCTCATAAATCCTCTCCTTATAAATTAGATTAAAACACAATGCCGTCCCTAGTCCCTAGGTTACACAGGTTTTTCTGGTCTACGAGTTTCTTAGTAAAGATTTTTTAAATAATTATATTCTGTAAAATAAAATAAGGGCTTAAAAGTTACTGTTCTGATTATTACTTACGGATAATGATAAAACATGAGATTAACGAGGCGCATTTAGTCTTTTTTAAACTTTCGCGATCAGAACACATGATTAAACATGTATAAAAAAAACATATATAGGTAAATAGCGATAAATACCCGTAAATATATGTTTAATCATGAGGCTAATTTACTTAGTCTTTTTTTGATCATAGACTCAGAGGAATATCCTAATACATATTTGGTATATGCCCTAGTGTCTTATTGAACAAAATTAACTTTGGATCTTTTTGTAAGGCGTTTTATGTATATTGGTCGACAATCAACATTCAAATTCAGTATTTTCTACATTTAAGACTCTCAGAATTATTCATGAAATATTTAGTAAAATATGCGAAATGAGTTTTGCTGGCAATAAAAATGTAAAAGGCCTAAATTAGATGTATAAACACAAAGTTGCCAAAAAAGATGTAGTAGATCCATATCAGGGATTTTTTCTGTCTCTATTATGACTTATTCTGGCCGGCAGGTACCAGAGTACCAATATACCAATATATTGTAAATAGTAGTAGTAAGTAATTTGTGTTAACTAGGCCTTTTGCATTTAAACCGGGGATGTATTTAATCACAGTAAATCAGTGTAACGGGGTTCAAATATTTGAATTAGGTATTAGGATCGATTCAAAATAATCATGCTTCAATTTGGTATTAGGTACTCTACTTTTATAGTTTCGTATTGTCAAATGAATTATACTCGTAAGTACAAAAATGTTATTTTCGTAATCTTTAATTTGTTTATTTATTTTCATCTTTTCAGTTTGATGACAGCTTGCAATTGAAGGCTATTAGCAAGCCGCGATTGGATTAATCGATTGCTCGATATTTATATTTAGTGCTGTGAAACGTTATAGCTTATGCAAACTTTTTGAATTACAACTGAGTCTGAGTGAACATTATTTAGATGCAAAGTGGACACTAACATAATTCGTTTTTATTATTATTTGGTTAGTCCTGCCCCTGTCGTATGATACATGAGCACAGAAAATGGTGAAATACATTCTTTAAACAAAACAATAAATATTTTTACGCAAACATTTCTATTAAGTTTCAAATAAAACCTGTTTGTAGTTTTTATATTTAAACAATTCGTTGACCCACATATCTATTCTAAAGTATAAACATTTTAGTACCAAAAGTGGAAAGCACGTAAATAAATCATTAATTTTGTTTTATATGCCCTTGTTATGTTTGTGTGCAAGTTGGGCTAGGCCGCGGTAAATACGATAAGTAACCCGCGTGATCCAAATAATCTCACAATTAAGTAAAGGCTCTACCAACTCCTGTTTGTCGACCTCACTTAAGCAGTTACATAGTTCTACGCCTCACTAAACTTAACGATCAAAACTTGAATTAATTTTGTTTTATGACTATGGAAAGTTTTTGATAGTAGTGTCTGTTAGTTCATTATAATAATCTCAATAAATGAAACGTAAATCACCTACTTGCCTAAGAATAGGTCTGTATAATATCACAGACAAAATAATACTATACTAGTAATAATATGTATATTTTTAGTGTAATAAAAATACTCGTACGTAGGTACGATAGTCACATAACTAAGCAATGATAGCTGAAATCATAAAAGCGCTTCCTCGAAATTCGGCATATAGGTAATTGTTTGTTTTCGATGTTTGCGATTTATTTTGAAAGAAAAATAGAATAAAATAAATCGATGAAATACCATATGAAACAGTAAATCCCTTCGAAATAGGCATAGTTTCACATCACGTATTGATATTTATCAAATAAACATGCATTGTATGTTTATTCGGAAAGCATGTTCGCTAAATACTCAGAATACGAAATCTGTAAACAAATAATGTATTTCAGTGACTTGCAACAATAAATACGATTATATGGTGTTGATGTGATTAGGCTTCTTTTACGTTAGACTTTTACATTCGATAAGTCGAGCGAGCGAATCGAGCAAATATCTCTTAGGCCGAGGCCGCACCGCAGGTGGCACGCTTTAAGGGCTAGCTAGGAGGCAAGCTTAGTTGTTGAGATGACAGCATCAAAGCCAAGTGGTAACCTGGGTGATATTGTTTTTTATTTTTAAAGTGTTAAACTACACTTAGATATTTCAGTAGAAATTAAAAATCATACCAAATTTTTTCGATTCCTGCGGATTCAAACCCACGATGATACAAGCGATCGTCCTAAACCGGACTGCCTTACCACTCGGCCACGGAACCCTTACCGAGTGGTAAGGTAGTCCGGCTTGGGTGATGTTTGTTTGCTTGAATGTTTTATATGCTCTCACATAACTATCAAACCGTACAAGTACTTTAGTTTACTGCCATAGCATCTTTGTTTAGACAACGAAAAATGTAGGACAATTTTTGACAGATAACAATATTACTATGGCGACAGATCCACGATTATTAGTAAGTTGAATATTGCAACCCGGCATAAGTCGATGATGCATTAGTCGAACATTTGTAGCTTAAAGTAGCCCAGTAGTAGCTAGTAGCCCGATAACTAGGAGCCTAATGTGAAAGAAACCTTAGGGACAGTCAAATATTAGTGAAACGTGACCGCAATAATGTCTATTGAAACCGGCTGCCTACCTATCATAATAGCAGCGCGTCTGTAATGTAAATACTTAGTGTGTTTACTCACTGGGACATTGTTACATTATTGCCTTTTAGCGCTCCGCTTCACGTGAATTACTAATAAGAGCTTTTCAAGTTACTAATAAACATTATTCGCGTATACATTAAATCGAGTAAATTCTTTTTTCTAAATCTTATCGTGTTCCTACGAATATATACGAAAAAATGTGAGGATGGATGGACGGTTTATTACACTTTGACACAAAAACTACAAAACAGTATGGTTAAAACTTAGAATATAAGGTACTGTGGGTGATTAACGCCCACCTAACTTTAATTTCAAATAATTTCCATATTTACATGATTATGAAAACAAAGAATGCTTATAATCAATGTTTTTTTTACGTGAAACAATAAAATAATACCTTACGTTGAGTTTTATTCTTAATACACATGTTTATTCAGTTTTCAAAAAAGGTCTATTTTGGGCGTTATTAAAAGTTATATGTCTATTGACGCCCGTTTCATAAACCAGGCTTTAAATGCATAAATAGGCTTACAACAACAAAAAATAATCTCACAACAATTATCTAAAGTCGCATTACCGTACATAAACTAAAAATATAGGAACAAAATCAACATTTAAGATTAACTTTAGTCAATTTAATAATACACCTTACATCACATGGTATATTTGTATTGGGTCATATTTATGGAACTTTTTAATAATTTCCATATAATGCATCATGAGCACATTCCGTATTAACCGTTTTTAAGGCAGAATTAAGATATTTTTTAAATGTTCATTGGGCGCTATTATGTAGACAGCGGGTAATAACGCCCAGAGATATTAGGTAAATAACAAAGTTTTTTTTATAAATACAAAGTTCTTCGGCAAATCTATCAAATAATATGTAATTGGCAAAATTAAAAAGATAATTATCTCATAAATTTATAACACTAAGGAACCACCTCCACGGGTGAGTATCGCGACGATTTCGTCCTCCTATCATCGGGTAATTTACACGGTAAGGCGGTTATCATAAGAATTAAATTTGCAATTAGTAGTAAAGTCGTTTTGGACGTTATGTACTATTATAAAAATATTATTCAAATGCTCTCTGGTTATAACGCCCATGCAGGCTAATAGCGCCCAACCGTCATTTTACCGGGCGTTATTCCCCAGCCGGACGTTATTATTTGACACTGACACGTTTTTGTAAAAATCATAAAAATCGACACAAAATATTTAAGTAATAGTAGAACAAGATTATCGTGAATCTCTTTAAACCAAAAATCATACCCAAATCGCAAAAAATACATGAAAAACTATACTATTTGTCGTAGCATTTATTATAGTAGCGCGGTACTTGACAGACCCTGCCGGGACGAGGCGTCACACTGCCACAAATGTGGCGCGAGCGTGCCGCCGCTCGCCCTGCGCTTTCTTATTGATTCATTCTACCTATGCGTGGAGTGTCAATTGAATAATACGATATTTAGTGTGTTTTCTGCTACCCGGGCGTTAATAAACAGCGGGCGTTAATCACCCATCCTACCTTACATTACATTTTATACCTGGAATAACATAGGCTACTTTTTACGCGAGGCAAGCCACGGGTGGATAGTGAAACATTTATTAGAAACTCAGTAAAATATATCAAACACCGCAAACAAATGGCAAACTAAAGATAATGTAAATCTGGGTAGGATAAGCGAGGTGGATTGAAGGCTCTACAAATGGAAGCTTTAGTGTCAGCTGTGTTTGTAAGATAAAAATAATGAGTATTGGATACATATACATATAAATACAATACATTCGTAAGTTTTTTGATGTTGAAATTTAGATTGTACTAAATGTATAACTGCGGATCAAGTTGTTATTATTCTTTAATAGTCTGACTATTTAAAATTCCAATTTTGCTAGAAAGTAATTTTCTTGTGATAGACTCGAATTCTGTTCTGCAAAATGTTCGTTTTCAATGATCAAGATGTTCAAATCTTATTTATTTACTAATTAAATAAGAGATTTTATAGGGAAACCTGAAAGAAAACAGGTAATGAAAAAGGTTCTTGATTATCACATGGTATAACTTATTCTGAGAACATCTACTTTAAGTTGGTAAAGAGTTTAGTACCCTGCTGATTCTATTTATTCTTCTATTATTCTAGCAATTGCATTGCAGTACGCTTAAATTTATTTTAACAAGTGCATCCATCCTGTCGTGTTTATATCATAACACTTTAAACCACCGTCAATGAGCTTATAAGTGAAAAGGCAGGTAGCCTACCTGCCTTGCCACTTATAAAAACCCAAACAACTTTTTAACTTAAAACTACCTGAATTGTCTAAGCTAAGCTCTAAAACGCATACCTTCTCCATTCCGTAGTAAATAGGACAATCGTGCTATTTTCAGTAAGCAAACTTCACAGCAAACCCGACAGCGCTGATAACAGATAAACTCTGAGTTTCTTTGTGGATTACCTCGCACATTTGTATAAACTAAGTGGTTGCCGCATAAAAACTAAGTACACTGCGAAAACTTAAAGCGGCCGCAACATTTGCGGGAAGTAATAAATGTCACGTGCATATCCGTTGCACCCACATAGCAAAAAGGAACATCTGGCTCACTTTCAGGACATTGCGCAAAGCTAGAATAACTGGCTCATGCTACGAAAGGCTACGCCGTAGAGGTTTGCTACTTTCGTAGACATAGTCGCGTCCTTTGAGAAACAGAAAGATACAAAATAAATACAAAGATGTTATTTCAACGCGACAAAAAAAAAATGGTTTGCAATCTGTCACGTACGGAGTGCTAACTTTTGCAAAGTGTGGGCATGTACCAAATCAATGTATACTTAACTTTGACTACCTTAAAATTATCTATAGTATTTTTAGGGACTATCGCCTGCAACATGTGGTAAAAGCATGGACCTAGTATAGTTCTTACTTTCTCTAAAGGTAAAATAAAAAATTAATTATCCAGTAAAACCTCTAGGATCACATTGAAACGTAATGTAAACACATTCCCGGCCCACTACCCCGTGCGTCATGGGCAGTGAACGAGACACAATGAGAACCAAAGCAACAGAAGTCGTGACCATAATGTATCATGTAATTCATAGATCGGTTTAAGAGTAGTGAAGCTGTATTTCAAATGTGAGCTGTGTACGGCATGCCTTGGGAAATAGGTTTATTTTTGTGCTCGCATTCGAGGCGCCGCGCGCCGGTTTCAATGCACCGCACCTGAACGATTATTTCAAAGGCTGGGAGTTTCAATACCATTTTTTACCGATCATGCTAATATTTTCGATGTTTACAATTTCCTTTTTGACAGCCTGCATACAGCCTGATTGTCTGATTCTTTCCCTGGTGTAGGGAGTCGCGTTGGAACAGGCGATAGAATCACCTAGCATGTAAGACGTTAAGTAAGAAAAAGTTAAGTGATCCTTGAGGTCCTACCAAAATAAATGTTTTTTATGTAACCTGGAACATTACAACACATACTGCTTTTTATCTAGGTTAGTACCACGCCGGCGAAGCCGCTTGTAACAAAGGAGAGAGATGCTTAAATTCCGTTGAACCTTTAACGTTGTATCCACTGTCAGTTTTTTTCTTCTCTGCATTTGACGAACAGCAAATTACTGAGTCTTATAAGAAACGTAACAACAGGATGCACACTAATACAACCATTTTGACATACTATAACTATGGTTATTTATAAGCATCCTAAAAGTTACACACAGATCAAACCTAGCTTTTTAGAAAAGATAAAAAAAAATATAGTCTAATGATAAGGTCACCATTATTAGTCATACTATATATAATTCGATTTTTATTTTATATACATACCTAAATATTATAAAATAAAAACTCTCAAAGGATCAGCATTGCCATTCAGCGCGGCACGCTTTTGTCTGGCAGTGTCTTGGATCAGTTGATCATTTGTAATCATCCTTAGGGTCAGCTGGTTCTAATTGTATTTTGTAAAGTTATGTTAACACGTAGTTAAGTAGGTTAGGTATCTGTAAATCAAATCTATAACAGTAGTACCTACACTTTACATGTTTTACTAACTTCCGCTAAAGGCGACCACATGGTGCCCGGAAAAAGTAACCGTTGTCGAAACTAAACAAATAAATAACACCTAACAGTCCCGACCCGAACGGGTCATAGACAGGATTTCCTGTGTCGATTTAGATACAGTATCATACATCGACCATACCCGGAACAAATCTGCTCAGATCATACATATTTTTCCCGCCGAGGACACACATATAAGTATTAGTTCAAGTATTTGTCCGCTACGCCATAGATGTTAAAACTAACCCAATTAATTCCTAATAGACCTAAAAGCTTGCTAGAGCTCTTATTGATTCTATTTTGTTTGACAATAAAAATCAGTTACTCGCGAAATAGCTCAAATAACCAGTTATAAGTTGTTATCTATATAGTAGAATAGAAAACTGTAAATCCAAGTCGTCAAATGATGATCTAAAACTTCGTTTTTGGCGCTTATTTTTTGTTACAAGTTCACTGCTCTGAGATAGAAGCAACGAGCATTCTAATATAAAAAAAAATATTGTGGCACTATGTCAACACAGTTGCACTTACTAATACAATCAACGTACAAATAAACTGTAAGATTTATCAGTGAGACGGATGGGGAATACCAGAATTCACAGCTTACAGAGTATTGCTCCAATAGATACTTTACTCGCCTGAATTTGTGATCGGTGTTGGAACCGAACGATCCCCTAGCGAGAAGTCTCGCGGCTGGGCTAATAGCACATTAGAAGCATCTCCCGCCATGCTTTAAATATTAACGCCTCAGGCTGCTCCTGAAAAAGCTTTTTATTTGTGGGTAACGAGATTGGACACTGCTTCTGTATAATGAGTTTTCTTATTCTCTGTTAATGACTTTCGTATAGGTTTAATGGACGATTAGATGAGCACGTAATATTTGATGAAGTGGCCTTTATTAATGGACGCTACCGTATTTTATTTTAAGGTGGTTGTACGCGTCAAACTAGCGCCGCCGCCTATTTTATTTTATTATTACGTAGAACAAAGGAATTTTACAAAACAAAGTTTGATGGCCACCAAGTGCAACTGCGCTACACCTCTTAAACTATACAAAATGAAACTATTACAGAGGTATTAAAAAAAAGCTTATGATAGGTTTCACAAACTGAACATTCAATTTTTTTAAATTCCTTTGTTCAACGTAATAATAAAATAAAATAGGCGGCGGCGCTACATACGAGAGAAGAAAGAACATTGTTTGGTTTATGCGTGTAAGTACCTACCTACACGAGACATTTTCTGAAAATTAAAAAAGTGTAAGAATTTTTTCAATATTTATAATGTATAATGATTATTGTTTACAACTCAAATACCTACTTAAAAATATTTGAGATTAGTTATAAAAATCAGATCATAATTATGTACATTTTGCATATTTAGTTCAATTTGACTGATTGACGACAGGTGCTGGATGCATAAAGTAGTTCACAAAGTAACACAAGTATTTTGTGAACTACCATTATGTAACTTTATTTTCGTATTATTTACTACATTTATGTGACCGGCAATAAAATACGACTTTTTTGTTTACCTAGAGCAAGAGAAAGCTGTTATGATAAGGTGCAATTTTATTCTGGAAAAACTATGGTCACTGAAGTGACAATGCGGACTAATTCTCCATTAGAATGTCGTGTTAATTTAAAAACATAAACATGTTTGAAAAATTAGATCGGTGGTTTTAGTAACAGAAGGAAAGACAAGCAGGTACTCGATTTTCAGGTTTTATTTCTGTTTTATTTATGGAACTAGAACCCCTGTTTCTACGTTTGTATGTTACCTTCAAACATAAATAAAATGTCTACTCTTCTGACCCTTGATCTTAATATGGGAATGTGAGAACATTTAAATGTTAAATGCTCTTGTTTGAATCTCACGTTGTCACCCTTCACGAAACAGATGTGTGCTGACATTCCTTTCTATGAATATTTATGACAGAGTAATTATTCAAATGTTGCGTTATTTACATCAACAGTTAAAGACATACCAGTGCCAATTAATAAACAAAAAGTGTTTGTATAAAGATGACGTCTTGATATAATTATGTGAAAACTACATCTTGTTTGAAACAATAAAAATATACGGAGGCAGTATTAACGATCGTTATTAAAACTTGTCCACGATTCGTGATTTTAATTTTTCGCAAAACTTTTGCAATATTTCTTCCTGGAGGTCGACGCAAAACGAAATTTGCATATTCAGCAGTAAAATTTACGTCACAAACAATGCCCTATTACGGTACAATGGAAATGTCTTTACATTGTTGCGAGGTGGCAGGCGCGGCGGCGGCGCGGCGGCGGCGCGGCGCGCGCGCTGAGGGCGCCGGACAGAGGCTCTGATTTACTGCGAGGACCTGTGGCTGTGCGTGTTTAAATGAAAATTATACACGGGACCAACGCTTTAGGGCGCGACCTTTCTCTCGTAAAGTAACTAATTTATGAACTCGTGATATTTCAGTGGAGGTGCCTGCGCTCTGCTCTTGAAATTTTAAGCGCCGCCGCGCTGCTCTCCCAGCAAGCGCTGAATTTTTGACACCACGCTCACACATCTTGCTGAATGAGCATCGCTATATTTCACTGCTGTACCAGTCAACCCCACTATTTATTCTGATTCGCAGCCGATGCATTTCGTATTAGCTCATTACTCCGCAAATGAATATAATAAATCTGTAATCGAATAATTAAAACCAGATTAAGCTATTCGCGTTTGTCTGGCATGCGCATTTACTGTTCACAACTAATTTAAAATGAATTAACTTGTTGTCCTCCCTCCAGCGGTAAAATTAGGTTCACTCAACGCAAACTGGCTCTGCAATGACATGTTTTGTGCGATATTATTGTGTTGAATATTTATCTACATTGACCCCACCGTAGGCGTTGTATAGACGAGCCACCATCAAACATCCCTTGTGCGTAGGTATGTTTACACAGCAGTTATAGGTTATAATATAAAATATTCCATACCTAAATGAGTATAATTTGTGTAAGTAGATATGTAAATATTGTTGGTACTTAATAATTTATACGTAGGTGTGAACCTACCAAGGTACAAGTCCATTATACTATACAGCCTCCATCTCTTATCCATATTGAGCTCGACCCGGAATTTTGATTAAGCGTAAACTAGATTATGCTAAGGGTAAATTGAGACCGTTTCTTAAACTACTGAACAGTTAATAGTGTTTGCCTTAAACTTGGAAGTTACTTATTTGCTCGTCGACATCGACTATGAGAGTTATGGGACAAACTTTCAGTTAGGTGCCGCGTACATAGCTATGTAGACGCTGTATGTTTTACCCTTAAACTATGCAAATCGAGATACAAATCTGTGTCCTATTTACCTGTGTACGGGATCTCATTATACGAAGGAGCGAAACATGCGGCGGTATTACTATGCAGTACCTGTTACTTGTAGTTTAAATTAAATTATAAATTTTGAACGTATGTTCAGAAGATACGTACAATGTACATAGCAAAGTACTATGCTGTTTTATAAAATGTATGTTGTTTATACCTCTCTAATAAATGGGCACACGTATTTACATTTTTAATATGTTACTTCTTATAAAACTATGTAAGAAGAGTACCATGAATATTTTCACATATTCCAGCTCATAAATATGAATGCTAGAGACTGGAGTTATGAGTTTGTTGTGTACGTTATGGACGTAACGAAGCATGTGCAAGCGAAAACTCCCAACAAATATATATTATATATGTACGTAGTATAGTTACTAAATACAATCACAGGCACACTAAGCTTGCTATGCCACCATTACTATGTGCGTTCATCACTGCTAATAAATGTTTTTTAGGAGGTTTTACGTTCCTTTGTAGGTATTTATTTTTGTATTACCCTATATATATGTTCACTGATTATTCCGTCATTAGTGGTCCGATTGTTTTTGTTTGGAAGTGTATCTCGAGAGGTGATATTTTGAGAACCAGACGAGGATCTCCGCAGTTATGAATAGAAATTCACCTCGAGAGTGCAGGAAATTACTCGTTTCTGACGTCAATTTCGGTTTTCATATTAAAATAATTTTGCCACTTGTTTTTAATTAAACAATGCTGGATTATATAGATATTGATTTAATTTCACTACATCCTTTAATCCCGCGTTACTGCCATACTAAAGTAATAAAAAAAATTAATATTGTGCTACGAAATTAGTGGTTTATTGATGAAAAAGGCTATAATTCCCAAATCCTCTTTCATCTTCGAACTATGGAAGTGAACTAAAAAAATTGGAAAAATATTGCCTGTTTGATGTTGTCAATGGTCTAAGTTAATAAAATAGTTTTTCATTTTTAGTATGTCACTGCTTTCAATGGAGATCCGAGTCTTCATTAGAGAGCGTCTCAACAGTTTCCATTTAGTGTAAATCAGTGCTTCCGCAAGGTTGAGTGACCGTAAACTGAATATTTATAAGGTAAAGATTTACCTTCCTCGAAGCTAACGTCAAAAAGATTTAAAATATTTTATAATACTAAAATACAGTTTCCGAGCAATTACTAAGTAGGGCAATTACAGAATACTGGTAGGGGCTTCACATAAAAAGTACTAAAAAATATGCTACTGATTCCGTTCATATTTTCATAAATTGATTTAAGAAGTATTACAATTTTGTTCTATACCACCTTTCCTGTTCTGATGAATTAAATCTGAGGCTGTTGTATTGTAACTGACCTGCCCAGCGCAGTTCAGTTACAATCACAGAGTACCTACTAATTGTATAACTGGTTACAATACAACGGTATTCGTCGGATTATGCGGCGTTTATAAAGAGAGGCCAGCAGTGGATACCTACTAATAGCTTATGGATGATGATGATGAACTAAATTGAAGAAAGTAGGGTGGGAAAGAATTGAAGTAGTTAATTCAAGCAATTCGTTAACGAAACACGATTAGTCAACTAGCGATGCACCTTTTGTACCTATCACCTATGTTTCCGAGCAATTACTAAGTAGGGCAATTACAGAATACTGGTAGGGGCTTCACATAAAAAGTACTAAAAAATATGCTACTGATTCCGTTCATATTTTCATAAATTGATTTAAGAAGTATTACAATTTTGTTCTATACCACCTTTCCTGTTCTGATGAATTAAATCTGAGGCTGTTGTATTGTAACTGACCTGCCCAGCGCAGTTCAGTTACAATCACAGAGTACCTACTAATTGTATAACTGGTTACAATACAACGGTATTCGTCGGATTATGCGGCGTTTATAAAGAGAGGCCAGCAGTGGATACCTACTAATAGCTTATGGATGATGATGATGAACTAAATTGAAGAAAGTAGGGTGGGAAAGAATTGAAGTAGTTAATTCAAGCAATTCGTTAACGAAACACGATTAGTCAACTAGCGATGCACCTTTTGTACCTATCACCTATTGATCACCTACCTATACGCATATTTGACTGAGTAAAATGCAATAGTCACAACCTGAAATTCGTTCTTATCTATACCTGAATAATGTTATTAAAGGCTCAGGGTCACGACCCCCTCCATTAATCAATTTCTCTGTGATAGTGTTGCAGCGGCTCCGTTGTCGGCAAAATGTATGGCTTCTGCAGTTTGAATGTAAGCTCGTACTGAACTAACTAAACTTGGAAGATAATTTACGTACATAATCTACCTAGGTACTATGTATTCTGTGCTGTGTTAGTCGAAGACAAGAAAAAAAAAATTACGAGAATTAAGAACTCATATACAAGTATCAGATTTTAAAGTGATTAAATAAACAGAAAAGAGTTACGAAATATTTACAATTCTTGTGAACGTTACATAACTACGTTTAAAAATGGAAATGGATCAACTTTTCAATTTCATTTCGTAATATTGTTTCTGTTTAAAGTTAGCCTACATAAAGTCCTGTTGAATAAATTGTTTTAAAACTCAGACGCAAATGTTTGTTGCACAGTTGAAATCGAACTTGCACTTCCTGGGATTATGTCAGTGGGGTACGAATATTCATAATATTCACAATCCCGTGAAAGTTTCAAGTTCAATACCTACAGGTGCTTCGATTGGTTTACAAGAATTTCGAATGCCTAATTGTTATTCAAAAGCTAATCAAGACAGAAGTTATGCAAGGAATGTGAATATCTCTATCGAGCAGACATGCTCACCATTAAATCCTGGAGCGCCCCTATCCGAGTTAAGGTATACTTGCGATCACAGAAATAGTTTGCGCTTCTAACTATTTATAACTATTATAGATAGTGACTTCCCCTTGGTATATTTTTTTGTACTTATTAGATGTTAAAAAGACACGTAGGTATCCTGTTTCATTAGATAATATTAGAAGGTATTTGGACATGGAACGAAATTAAACATGATCAGGAGTGTATTTCCATCCCAAAACGTGGTAGCGTAGCAGTCTCCCTGATCCTTACAACCTGTCACGTATGTATGGAATGTTAACTTCTACAAAATGTGGGTTTTCATACACATCATCAACACATACATCATACATCTATAAGTACCTACACAGATAATATAATAGTATTCAAGTCCTCTTCATTTGAATGTCTATCGCACATTAGGGTTACGCTGGAGGGTGTGGGTTTGATCCCCGTAGCGGGACAAATGTTTGTATGGCCTGCAAATAATTGTCTCAAGTGTAGATGTTTTTTCCAGTAGGTAATGTATGTACTTTTTTATTAAAATAAAATATATTTAAGTAGTATATCAGTCCGTTTACCTTAATACAGGCTTAACGTTACTTAGTTTGAGACTAGAATGTGTTTCGTTGTTGTTTAGATGTGATTGTCCAAGGATAATTATATTTTATTTATTTTGGGTGGTTTATGCCCATGCTGATACACTTAAGAGACGTGTCGATAAGTTGACCGGAACTGTACCTAAATCCCACGCTGTCCCCTCCCACCACCCGCACCTCTTGCAAATTATTCACAAAGTACCAACGCGAGTGCGGCGCACGCCGGACTGACCAAACGAGGGATATACTATATCAACAAAATGTTTAACAAATGAAGGGCACTTCAACAGGAGTCCTGTACAAATTAACTTTTCTGACACATCTTATATCAAAGAATTTACCTACTCTACAAAGCTCAAGTATCCTATACAATTGAATACAGTATTTTATTGCTAAACGATACACAGCGTTAATTGGATTCGGTTTCTCAGATAGACGGCGGCGTCCATGTATCTACCTAGGTATATTTGTTCCCGCGTTCCCGTTGTTTGAGAAATGAATTCGTAATTTAGCATCCGACACAATGCACGTAATTCATAAAGAATATTTTTATGAAATTTTTAATACTCGGCCATACATGCGGTCGCTCTCATAAATCAAGTACTTCCGAGCGCCCTTTGAATTTCCGCACACCGATGATATAGCGCGGCGGTGACAATGCCAGCCTTTGCCATTTATACACCAATATTCCTTTTGACAGAGAACCACGCTAATTGAATTGTACAACTAAAATCCGACAAGAGGAAAATAAAATCTTATGAATGATTCGATCAAGCAGTTTTGAACCAGGTACTCTACCTAAGTGGTAACAAGTATACTGAAATGCACTTAATTAGCTATCTTTAGATCACTTTAAATCAATACAGATTGCGTGTTTGACAAGTGGCGTGGGAGATAATTTATTCAATACGTTGGTGTCGTCGATATGTAAGAATTTTACTTCAGATTGATCTATCGACTACATTAAATACAATCAAACAAAATAGTTAAATATTGTACCCACAGATATTTGTAGAGGTACATTTAGGTAGCAATTTTTTATTAGGTATTGTTTGTTTTTTATATATCTTCGAAGACCTGGTTTAATTACTACTAGCCCATCCTGTCCCATTGTTGGGCAAAGGCCTCCCACCTACTTTCACCAGTCACGCCGATCCAGTGCCTTCGTCTGCCAGTCCCTCTCAAAGGAGTCTAGTTCGTCCCGCCATCATGAAACGGCGGGACAATGGCGGACCGTGAGATAGTTTTTTTCTTTGTTTGATTGCGTTAGTTTATTGAATAAAGTAAGAGTCATAATATTTTCATAAAGCTACTTGGAACTTGTTAGTGTAGATATCTCCTAGAAAAAGCGAAATAAAACAATGCCTTCCTGAATTCACAGAACTGGTTCGTGACATTAGCGCGTTCAAATAGACTTACCTTTTTACGGTGTTTTCTTTCCGTACATTTGGCATCGTACAGCTTTTACGACTGGGTAGAATTTTCGTCAAAACTTTTACAATGATATCACCAGTTTCCCAATTTTCACATAAAAGTTGACGGAATCAATAAACGCAGGGAGCCATTATATTATATACCCGCTTTGAATAATGCTCGCTGACTGTGGAAGTTAACGACGGTCAACAATTATTATGCGTGAATTTGACAGATGCCATAACTGAGAAATCAGAATATCAATGAGGAGGGCTCAGTGGTTTTATTTTTTGTCACACAATCTCTACAGATATAACAAAATGTAAAAGGAAAAGGAATAACTGTAAACGATTTTCAGAGAAAAATATCAGCAACTTTTCACACAATACGAGCATTATTGTATCTAAATTCTAGGCGACAAGCCGTATACAAGATAAGCTTCGAGAAATATCATAGTTGTGAAGCATGCTCGCATTTCGAACGCGAGCGGTGCAGATATTCGCCGGGCATGCCCACGTCCAGGCAGATATATACGAGTATGTCTAGTAGGTCGCGCCCGCCGACGTGCCGGCCGATATTTCGTGCTCCCACGACGACTATAATTTGTTGGTCCGTCGCGCCACGCTTCGTGTATTGCTGACGATTTATCTCCTTCAACCATAAACTCTAATCGCATTCGATATGAACGATCATCGTCAATGTTTTCACAGAATTAATGGACTCGCTCCCATCGACGGAAACGTGCTGGAAATGTTTAAGGAAATCATTATTGCTGTCCCTTCCTCGAGACCTGTTGAAGTTGTTTCAGATCAATTGCTTCGAATTCGAACTTCGAATATTGATTCGTTATAAAGTTTGAGTAGATTTAAAGTATCATATTTAATATCAGTTCACTTCAGAAAATATTGCAAAGCTTCGACAGTTTATAGTCCTTTATAATCCATATTTCTAATGCAGCGGAGTTAAATCTCATGTGGTATCCCTGAGACCACGTTCTACCAATATTTGAGTGCGCTTGTGTTCGTAAAGCAATTTAGTTTACGACTCTTGTTTTAACCAAAAACAACTAGAAAAATAAACGCTATTTGCTTATTACATAGGTATATTTATATCTGGGTACAAACCAATTTAATTTATGAGTGAGACTGTGAAGACCAAATCAATCCAAGATGAGATATATAATATAATAATTAATAGATATATAATTTATTTATCTATTTTTAAGAAGAAACAAAAGCATGAAATATACTTAAGTAACTATCATTTATAAATAAGAGGCTGTCACTAATAAAACCATAATATAAATGAAAATATAAACACAAGCTCATGTACCTTACATAAAAATCAAACAAAATGCAGAAAAAAGAGTTATAAAATCGTCGAGTTCAGTCCATTTCGTTTACTCTCTGTAGATCCAGTGATCAAGATCGTTTCGAAAAAATTATAATTAAGCCATGCATATTTTAAACTTTTGAGAATTAAACATTGTTGAGTCTGGTCTAACCACCATTCGAAACATAGAATGAAGTAAATAAAATGATTTTCATACTATAATTTTAGAAGTATCGAAAAGGTTTTTAAATGTCCTATGCATTTTAACACGTCTATTAATTTTATTCGAACAATTTATGTGTAACAATAAAGTTGTTATAGATACTAAATACCTGAAATTAATAAATACACTATATAAGGGTTGTTGTACATTCGTCAGTACATGTATGACAGTAATTAAACTGAAGTACCCTGTAAAACTGAACATACGCACTCCACTAATGAAGTAGTGAACCGGCAAGCAAATTATAATTCTATGCGACATAATGGTGAACGGACACTTGTTTATGGTTTTTCCCAAACAAAAACGGTAAAATTAATAGTGAGAGAGTCCATTATCCTGCATTAAGCACTCAGTCGGGCGAATGGACGTAATGGCCCGTCGCCACCTCGGTGTAGGCCCTTTTATGTTTCCTAATAAAAGTGTCGCTACTACCCGATACACATTAGATGGTTTTGTAAACTCATTACACAGAACATTATTCATCATTTTTGCATTTAGGTTTTTATAATGTTTGAAAAATAGACGCGTATTAATTTGTTCGAGTGACTTACGCTTTTCACCGACCTACGTACCTTAAAAATAATACTACTTAAATGTTCAATGTGAAAATACAGTGTAAACGAATATAAGCGGTATTTTAGTAGTTATCAGTAGTATAGTCCCGGTAGGTAGGTCTTAAATGACCCACAAGCAGGCAGAAGTAAAAGGAGCTCTACTCAGCTAAAGACACAGAAGGGTATTTACTTTATTTATTTTACGATCCACTAATAACATCTGAAATGAATTTATTCATTTCTAAAACAGTTCCATCGACTTCACGGTAGTTTCAAAATAAACTAAGACCTTCGCAATATCGATAGAGTTTAGTTTTGAATATTAATTATGAAACTAATTTAGTCATAACTGTTAACAATCACATAAACCGTCAGTTACACTGATCCTGCTTTAAATTTCAAATCAACAATTACGCTACAGTAATTAGTAATTTTGGTCACATTGAGCCATATTAAATTATTTACATTACCTGCTCCAAATTTCAATATGTACTTATACAGAAATTAGCTGCCACATTGAATTTGTAAAATTTGAAAATGTGATGGATGGGTCAGTATAGATTTATTTTAAACCTGTATGATCACAGAGTAAAACAAAAACCTTTTCATTGTTCTTTTTTTATCCAAACTGCTCCAGTCAGAAAAAGTGTCAAAAAGTCCCGTCATCTTCTTCGGGTCTCCGTGACGTCACACGTTTGTGTAATTTTGATTTGAAGTTTATCCATATATAATGTCTATGGTAGGTATTAACAATTTTTATAAACACAAACCTATGGTAGATTGACGTAAGAATTGAACCATTTTTAAAATTCACAATATAGTAACGAAATAATGTTACTGTTCACTTTTTGAACAAAAAAATTATGCAATTGTAGCCCGCCGTTTAATCCTATATAAATTTATTAATAAACCATTAACATCTCTCATGGTTTCCCTTTATCAGATTTCGGTATCACAACTAAAGAGTAAGCGCTCATGCACCACGAGACGGTTTTTCGCGGGCGCCGTATATGTTATTATTTTTGAAAGACTTTTTGAGCTTTATTTAAACTGCAATTAGCTTTGATTGTTGAATCTAATCTATACATAAACTCTTCAATATTTAACTGAACTTTACAGTCTTTAAACTATGATCAAGTAACTTACTTACTTTATCTCTAATACCAGCCTAAATTAAGCAAGAATACCCGAAACCGAAAGCAAACGAAGCAGAACGCCGATTAAAGTCCCTATCTACTGACAGTTTCAAATTACAGGTGAATAAAGTTGTTGCGCTACCAATTAGCGCACAGATAAAATAAAACTAGGACAGAAGTGAGAGTAAATTAAGCTCCATCCAGCTAACTAAATGTCTTCATAAAATAAACAAGCTTTCCAGTTTGCATTTATTATAACACTTTGTAGGATCTTGCACAAAATTTCCTTCAAAAACCCAGAACCCAGAAACTACGCATTTTATTTTTTGTAAGAATCAAAAGATTAGATTGTAACCAAAAATAATTTAAAATCGAATTCAAAGCTTACCCCCAACGGATAATGTTTATAATTTCTACTAGAGTTTTTCGTGACAAAAATTATTTTACAAGTTTCGAGGTCGAGTGTTAATCGTCGCAATAAAAATATTACCCCACTCGCGAAGGTTGTTTGAACGTCTAATGAAAATCTCGTTTGAACGGAACCGCAGCTTAGCAAACAGTTAATACGGAGCTGCGTTGCGGTCAGGAAATTGAAAGGGTGGCCGGAAAACTTGATTTACAGCAAAGTGCCCCAGAAAGGGATGTTTTATTATGAAAATTATCTGCGTGGGACGGTGCATGCATGACGAATTGACTTATAGTATCTTCAGAATTAAGGTGCCTATTGTTTTGGCCAGCGTGAAAAAGTCAATTGAACTTAACCTTGCATTCTCCGAGAAAATGTTAATTACCTATTTTTGAATGATCCTGTGTGATTTTGAACTTTTTGTATATTGACTAGTAGATACTAGTAAAAGACATGCATTAGAACTTACCCTGTGCGTTCGTTACGAAAAGTGCAATTTAAATGACGATCATTTTTACAAAGCAATAAATAAATATCCTTGGACATTTCACACGGCGTCATCTAGTCCCAAGCTAAGCAATTTCATGCTTGTGTTATGGTAACCAGATGACTGATAAACTACATAGATACATTTTTTTTTTGTAAATACATACATATTATACATAGAAAACACCCAGACACGAAACAAATATTTGCAGATCATGCAAACATTTGTCCCGCAGCGGGGATCGAACCCGCAACCTCTGCGTCTCAGGCGGGCTTTCGCCCACTGTGCCACAGAGGTCGTCCTCTGCAATCAATCAATCCAACAGGTAAATTAAACAAAAGAGGTTATTGCGAGGTTAGGGGATTGTTTCACCATCACTTAAGTACAATATTATTACTGACTTCTTAAATAACTTTACTAAGCTTAAAAGCGTAACCGATAACTCCTACTACTGACTGCTGGTTGAAAGGTGTCTCAGTGGTACATTTTTAACTGATACCCTGATACCTTCTTACTTGGGACATATGTCACCAAGCTAGCTATAAGTATGAGTGTGGATGGCCATATAAGTAGAGGAAGGTCGAAGAAAAAGTGGTTTGATTGTGTGAAAGAGGATATCAATGTGAGAGGAGTGGATTGAGAGTTGACAAATGATAGGGGTGAGTGGAAGAAGAAAATATGTCGTGCCGACCCCACCTAGCGTGGCATAAGGGTAGGAGAATGATGATGAGCTACTTACTCGGGACCTAGCTCAGAGATGCTGAAACAAGCCCGGTAGGTATAACTTACCCAAAGCATTAAGTAGGTAAGCAAGATACTCACGTTTATAAATTGATAATGCATATACAATCAGAAGCAACTACTCCGCGATATATTAAGGCGTACGACCGTTAACTACTCGCACTTGGCAGTAGAAGAATTACGAGCGCTTCTGATCCGAACCGCTGCCAAGCCATGTTTTACTTCTTTTTGCTTTAAATGTTTAAGTGTCACTTGGGGCCTAAAAAGTTCACATTCTCTTTCAAGTAGGTGAGTTTATGTAAAAGAGATTAAATTTTAGTTGGCATAGATTGATAACATGCATGTAGCCATATCAAAATCTTTGTTTCCGAAATTATGGTAGCCTCTATTCTTATTATATACTGCTCATTCATACTTATTACTTTAACTTATAAACATCAAATAATTAGAACTAAAGTTACAAAATAACCAATTTCATTTATTTTTTATAAAATATTGTCGTTACCAATTGGCAGTCCCATAGAGACACTAAATAATCTAAAATTAAATCTCAATGTCTTGTATATGGTTCAAACTAGATACAATACATTGATTGAAGGTAAAGGTTTTCCCGAAATCCTAAAGCCTTTTGAATCAAAACTCGTGGGCTCAAACATCAAAGCCAAAATGTGGGCGGTTTTAGAATTATACTGATATGATGGATTGAATTATAGGGTGGCACTATTATCAATCTATGAGATACGCCGGGTTGTGTAGGCTCGGAAACTAATTCTTTCAATTGTAGTCAATTCTACCATCGTTTTATTCATAAGCCACAAAGAATCGTTTTATAAATGTAACGAGCCAGATTTACATTTGTCAGAATTTTCCATGAAATCTCCATCGCCATCTGCCTTTATTTGGGAATGTAAATGAATAAATTCAGCTTATTGCGAGAGTTTGTAAGTCGGTATAATAATATTTTAAATTTTAAATGAGCATTTTTTTGGTTCATGTAGCAAATAAAATTTGTGTGATGGGTCCGTTATCAAAGGCGATGCAGGCGCTGTGATCCTCCGGGATTTCGTTAGGTGTACCGAGCTGAAAGTTGTTTGTTTCATTTTACATTGTCACTGCTGTTTGCGTTTGTTTCGAAGCAAATCTTCTTGTAAAATGTAACATTTAAGCGACCATGTTTTTCAACACCCACTTAGTTTATAATTATTATACTTGTGGAAGATTATACGATGTAATAAGCCAAATCAATCAAAATGTAACTTGAGGGTATAAATCACATTTCTGTTTTCCCTTACTAGAATAAACATTTTGCAAAGGTATCAAGATATTGATCCCTCGTAAATTGAAAATAATTTTAGCGAACAAAGCTTCCAACGTTCAAAATTTCCTTTATCAGAATTGCGAGTGGATGATTTCGGCTTGTTAAATGCGTAAAGGAACAATTTTCTCGGTGTTCGGCTCCGCTGAATGGAACATATCTTCGTACAGCGCTGATGGAGGTGAATTTGAATGGAAAATCGAGAGTCAAACACGAGTGTTTCATAAATGGGATGCTAATACTGTCTCTTCCTTCCTATTTTTGCATTTAAAAGATATACTAACGAGTGAGTAAGTTTCGTATAGTATTCAATTTATATATTCAGATAAATATTAAAAGAATGGAAATACATAATTTATAAAATTTATTTGAGCAGGAATTTTCACTCAACTGGAATTGATTCAAAACCTAACGAGAAAACTTCTACAAAACGCTTTATCAGCTCGACCACGACATTCCACACAGTAAATTGAAACGAAGGGATGTGTGGCAAACAATAAAATGTCGGGTCTGGCCTAGCGACCTGTCCCCATGACATGGGAAACACCCGACAGACGGCTGACCGCTCAGATGGGCGGGCTCAGTACCCGACGAAATACTGTTTGATCCGAGACACATTTCTCATCATTCGACATTACCTTTATCTTTGCCATTTAACTTAGACATTTCATAGGTGTAAACTGTGTCTTATGCTACCTTGGACATTATTCACAAATAAGCTTGCAACAGACATTTACGAATAAACCATCGTCTCAGCTTAATCGACCTAATCCACAGAAAAGGTTAGACCACACATGAACATTGTGAGGTAAGGTGAAAACGTGTGGAGCTGACTAAGCCGAGAATTTCGCATTATTTTCTATTACCAGTAGAAGACGTCTTAAGTGTGCGTATAATGTCTGCGAACTTTATAATCTAGAAATCATGGGAATCAAACCCGAAATTTAAAAGTTTAGGAACATCCTACTAAATGAAAACTAATAAATCATTACTTATTATTAAATTCTTTATAAATTTACGGTTCACTTCCAAGTCGTAGTTTTCATTCCAAAAATAAAATTAATTAACAACTTTGATCAAAGCATTTCCGATATTTCACAATAATATAATTTAATTAATGTAACAAAGAGCACTTCCCAAAGAAATTACTGGTTTTTAACACAGGCAAAGAATAAGTTTGAATAAGCTAGTTAGTTACTAATAATAATTCTGGTATAGTTACTGGTTAGACGTAGTTACAAGTTTAGCTGGTTTAGCATTATTGTGGCCGCACTGTTGTGAAATTTCACTACAAATAGTCGCGTGGCCACAGATTTCTATAGATGCTAACGCATCACGTGGCTCAATTTGGCCCCAAAACGAAGTAAGCATAAAGTACCTAAGCTCAAAATAAGCGTAAATACGCATTAAATTATTTCTTTTGTAACGCGAGCTTCTTCTATAAACAAACTCTACTTTTCTGCTTTGTGTGGTTATTGTTTGTTTGCATAACACGAAATGGTGTAGCATTCGCCTATTCCGGAAAAGGAAAAAAGTGTATGAAGTTTTAACCCCAAGGTTTACCCTAATATTATTTATGATCGCTGGAGATAAAACTGTTGTCGCTATAAAACTATCCAATGGTCGTAGGTCTGACATCCACGGTAATTTGTTATAGCTGGTTTTTTTCTTAATATTTTTACAGCTATAGTACGAGACGCCCATGAAAACGTTATCCTGAAAGTTTTTAGTGAAATACTTTACGACAATTATAGTACCTTCTACAAAGTCTTAAAGGCATTTTTACAATAAAACATTAGCCGCTTTGTTCGTAATAAGTAGTGAAACAAGCTTTTGTTTCCAAAATAGCCAATAAGTCTGTTGTTATTTTTAATGTACTTATTGAAACGTTGACAATATTAAAAGCCGCGATGGCCGAGTAAGATAGTGGATTAAATTACATTGATTTGAATTTTTGGTTTCGGATAATTTGTAACATGTAGGAAAATATCAAGAGAAAATCATTTACCTAGTATCAATTCTAATAGACGATGTTAGGCATGCAAATAACAATTTACAAAATAGTGGGACAAGCAATCTTTAACATACCTTGAGTGTCTGAAAATATGAGTGGACTTCTGCCTTCTTTGAGAATACAGTTATAATCTTGATTGTGTTTTTACAAAGCAAATACAAAATAAATCAGTTCAATAATGAATATTATCAGTGAGTCAGCCGGCCAGTCGTTCACTGTCATTAGCAAGTTAAATATTATGAGTAAGACCCGAGGTATCCTGGGAATTGCTGCACGACTGTTGTAAAATGTCGCCAGCACTTGCTCGACGTCACGTTTCCGCCTTCAAAAAGTTTCTTTCAATTATCACAAAAGCTTTTAAATTTTCATCAAAAAGAAAAGGAAACTCGATAATACCGTTTGTCCACCAAAAAGGGTTTCAAAAATTATGTTCTACTTCTGCCTAATTAATGAAGAGCTTATAATTAATTTATATCGGTCCCGCAGATTTAGTAAATAATTCATTCTGGGCGAAGCGAGGAAAATTAATCAAACTGCAGGAGTAAGTAAAGTATCTATTGAATGTTCAAATGTAATATACGGAAGGGAGTAATTGAATGAAGAGGCGATAAAAACTGGCGCAAAACAATTGCTATTATTCTTCGTTATTACAGTTCAGGTGTGTTCGAGTGATATATTGGAATATCGTATCGTTTTTGCGGTTCCGTCGCAGTCGCGCTCTGCAAATGTTTAGATTCCTACTTATTGCAAGGTATTTAACATACCTACGCAAACAATACAAATAAATTTTCTAACATAAACACTTGTTTAGAACGCGTAAAAGCTAGTTAGTTTTAGTATGCATGCACTGCATCAATCTAGATGAAATACTTGCTAGTCAACAGCTGCTATTAGTAAAATTCAAACACCATTTCACCGGAATGAAAATGAGTATGGATGAAACGAATGATGCATAAATTGATCATCAAAAAGAAATTTAAATTTATGTTATTGTGTATATTCTGATGAGTTGAAACAAATACCTACCAGTGATATTAGTAGTTGGTATTAGAACGGAATGAATCATTTAGATTTTGCTGTCATCCCTTATTCTATGACCATTAAGTATAAAAAAAACAATCCCTTACAAGATCCTTGTTGGAGTGGGACGTTCTTCGACTTTGATCTGAAGGTCGTGGGTTTGAATCTGAAAGAATATCAACAACGCCTTGAAGTCGAAATCACATTTTTTTACATTACAAGTACCTAGAGTACACGAACAACGCAAGTAAAAAACGTAATGAAACAGTTTTAAAAACAACACGACACGACGACCGTCTTCAAAGGGATGAAGTTAGCGTGCCCGAGGCGTGTACGAAGACAGGGTTTTTACGACGTGTTGCTTATTGCCTCTCAACACAATGTGCTTATACAGTACTAGTAGATCCGCGTAGCTTCGCTTACGTGTTGTAGGTACTCGCTACTTTCCCTAAAAACTTTGACACCCCGAGTTTCTATCTAATTGCACTTTACTTTAAAACGTTCCTATACAAACTTTGACACTCCATTGCAGCTCTTTAAAGGGGTAAACCTGCGGTGAAATGGCGCCTATTTTTTATGTAAGACTTCTGGCAATACCTCGGTGAAAACTACATTCAGTTCCATTCAGTTATTTATGCGTGATGCGGGAACAAACATCCATACAGACAGACAGACAAAGACAGACAGATAAAGACCCCCCACATTAGTTTTTCATTAATATCTCAAATCTCTACATATAATTTTTATTATATGTAGAGATAATGTGTAAATACAGTTTTATCTCATTGTAAATACAGAAACGTCTAGCTTGACAAGCAAGACAGGTGTTCACTTAATAAAAACACGCTATGAGAACTACCCATTTGAGAAAAGTTTTGTCTGGGTTAGAGATGAATACGTATGGTTAGCAGGTAAGTCTCACTCATTATTTCACCGTATTCTAATTTGTAATAATATTATGATCATAATAAGTATTTCATTATATACTCGGAACACACTTTGATGATAGTTTAACTACATTCTGGTAGGTACCTAATTCCAGCCAGCTTTTTTTATTATATGATATGATGAGTTGCCAATAAAACTTAGGTACGTTGCTGACATTATACTGAAGGCAGTGCAAAAATGTATTACTCTGCGACAGTTTTGATAGTAATATATCACCTTACCAGTAGGTATATTTGCAATACATTTTCCATCTTACCCGGTAGCACTACACTTTTCGTTAGGGGAGGACGTTTCTCACCTCGCGCCATCGACTGTCGAAATAAACTCGGCGGTCTAACGCACATTACACGCAGCCGGCGACCGCCAATACAAACAATTTATTGTATTGTTATAGATCCGGGTTCCGTCTTACCAAACTTATTGGACCCAAAAACTGCCTCTAACGAATTGCCAACACCGGAATCAATAGGAACGGTGCGAGCTTTCAGGGAAATTGTAGGTACATATATACAGTTACTGTTTGGCAGAAATGTGAAATGTGTGTGTTTTGTTCATAATATTTTGTTTATTCATACCGTCTTTCTATACATATTTTATAGAAAGGTTTTTATCATTACTTTTTTGTAGTAAATGCATTGCAATGTCAATGAAAATTACGTTGGTATGCATGATACACAAATGAAGATACATTAGTATTCTCAATATAGTTGAGACAAGTAAACGTGACACGATATGCGTCCTGAGTAGGTATTTCTATTGCATACATAATTAGGAACATTTAACGCGCGGCATTGTTGTAATTAATCTCCAATCACGTGACACACAATGCCGGCTATTGAGGTATAAACAGTAAGCTGAGATTGCAACATAGCCTTCCTTCCGGAAAGGCGTGATATATGTGCGAAATCCGATTAATTTGCGAAACCTGTTACTGGGACAATAACGCCTAAACACATTCTCGAGTCTGCTCCTCTATCACCTTTAAACAATTAGTTCCAGCAGAACGTAAGCCGGTATATAATTGAAAATTTGGCGTTAGTTGCTATTGTGGAATGTTTGTTCGACATAATCATATTTGGGTGCCTAATAGATGAAATATTTGCTAAAACCATTTGACCCGCTATGCAAATGTACGCATAAATTGTCGCACTAACTAAACAATGCCCTCGTATATCGGCAATGCTATGCTATTCCCAACAAATAAAGAGCTTTTTTTATCAACCAGAAAAATTGAACAACCAAACATTCTAAATAAAAAAAAACCTAACTATTCAACTGAGATCCCCAAAGGCGTCTTCAACAATGAAAACCATTTGAAAATCACAATCATTGGCAATTCAAAGTTATGTCTGCATTGCAATAAAGGTGCTTTCAAACATCTTACTACGGTTCTACGTTTTATATTTTGCTTAAACTAAAACTTATTTGTGAAACGAAACAAATTAACTAAAGAATGTATTTATCATTTAAATTGCCTCTATATCCAGATACTTACATTTTAATTTTTGTTTCAAAAAATTTTTTTTGTTTTTTGTTACATAACATATAGTAAATTATGAAAGAAAATAAAACTTAAAAGAGTTTTACGCTACACGTGAACTCTAAACTCAACCTTAGGGTTTTCTCGAAGTTTTAAACCTATAGTCTCAAATATAACATAGTCTTCATAAGTCAATAAAGCTCCACCTGACTATACTCGAGCAACAAACTAAAATATGCTACATAGCCTGCAGTCTATCGGCTCTTTTTATCCGCATGCGACGCCAGTAAGCAGTGGTCATGACACAGTTGCGGTAATCAGTGCGGTGGTCTGGCAGCATTACGCTTCACCTATCACCTCTACGAGAAGTGAACTTTTATGCTTTGATTTTCCTAGGCGGCCGTCTGCTAACGGACGTTGCCAGACTATTTAGCTGGGATTTATTTTTGTTTCATTATTTATTTGTTGAAAACTTACTTTCGATAGGTTCTTGAAAAGTTGTATTAAGTACGTATATGTATTCTCAATGAACTACCCTAATGACCTAGCTACTAGTAAAGGAGGACGTTACCTTTACCATTTTTCAACTTTCTGGCTTAGGTTGAAGAACGTTTGTCAGTCAGTCACCCTACGATTAACAGACGGCCGTCTATCGACAGTACCTTCCGCGTAGGGAACCAAAGCTTTATGGATTGTATGGATGTTTGGAAGGCAGCCCGATTCCGAGTCAATTGGACAAAGCGAACAAAAGAATATGCGATTTCATGTGAATGAAAAAGCTTTTGAGCTCTACCGTAGCTTGCCCGCGTTCTTCATAAATGCAGGAACTTGGTTAACAGAATGTTGTTTTTATTGTTGATAGAACAGAATAAATAACACGAAGGGACGAAGACTATGCCCTATGTGGGTAAGTAATGGCTGATCATGATGATGAAAAATAAGTGCAATGTAAGACTTTATTTTTAAAAATGCAAAAAAATGCAAATATGACTCATGCTCACTTGGGAATACTTCAAAATTACGATGTTATATGTCGCTGATTAAATTCAAAAGTGCCATAAATCTGAAATCGTCAAAATTATTTTGATTGCAGAAAAGTGATTTATAGTAGTTTTATCATTGAGAAAAAGACAGGTTTTCTTATTACGATGTAATACGAGTATGTATGTGCTGAATTTTAGCTTCAAATTATTTACTTACCTACTTTCGTTATGTTTGTTTACATAATTTATTTTTTATACGAAAGAGGTATACCTATGGTACATCAGCCATGTTACATACTTTCTACAATCCTATCCGAATAGAGACAAAAAATAGGCTACTTTTGATCCCGATATTCCCACGGGAACAGAAACTATTCACCGCGGTTAACAAGCCAGTACTTACTTACTTATATTATAAAAAAAATTGTTTACACACGAAAAGCTGGACCGATTTTTGTGTTTTTGGATTTGTCTTTGCCCGGAAAAGGATAATACAAATTGGAAATTTTACGAAAAAATACCTTTTCCCATACTAAAATGTTCACGGTTGGTATAACCACAGATAAAATAATACTATACTCAGCCATTTGACTGCTCATGTCACGCACCTGATTTGTCCAAAGACTTTGTATTTTATTACAAAGTCTTTAGATTAGTCTCTAACATGACAGAAACTATAAAGTAGTTGAGTTTGACATACTTAGATTTTATTGGGGTTTTATTTCAAGGGCATAATAACGAAGTTTCCCGGGACAACTTGTAAATAATAAATAAATGAATCAGAATAAAAAATCAAAATCAAAATATATTTATTCAGTACGATCGTTTAAAGACCACTTTGACATCGTTCTTAAAACTAAGTAGGTGATTCTACTGCCTGTCTAATATCTTTTTTTCTAAAATCTTTGGACAGTTTACACAGCGTATTTAGTCCCAAGCTATGGAAACCAGATGAGTGATATACTACTTACCATACATATTTTTTAGTAAATACATACAAATTAATTAAACACTAGACCCGGAACAAATATCTGCAACAAATATCCGGAATAATTATAATAAAAACAAATTTCAGTCCCTAAGAGCTCAATCAATCTGAAGCTTTTCCATTCATACAAAGCTCGTGGTTGCACAATCGTGAACTAGTGAGACTACTAAACCGTGCTCACATCGCCGGGAATTCGCGTGCAAACGGCTTTGGACGCACGCCGTACAATAGAAGTGGAATAGATTTTTCGCACATGCTTTTGTGGTTTTTGAAACTGAACGAGTCTTTGTTCCTAACAGTTTTTTGCCGACTTCTTTGATATTTCCGATTGAAAAATGCTTAAAATAGGTACCTACTAGCAGTTGCAAAAGGTAAAAGAAAAGTACAATGGTATTATTTCTCTCACATCCAATATCAAACAGAGATAAAAAACAATTTTTCTTGGCATATATCCTGATAGGTGTTTGGCTATATTTCTCATTTATTGTAGGTATATAACACTAGCTTACTCGCCCGCGGCTTCGTTCGCGTGCACATACCTTGATAAAATATAGTCTATATGTTCATTCGGAAAGTCCATGCTACGGTAAAACATTTTTGAAATCGGATGAGTAGTTTCGGAGATTACTCCAAACATACAAACAAACAAACCAACTTTACCTTTTATAATATTTGTGTAGATTCCTACACATTTATCTGTAATTTTGTTCTACAGACGTCACATTCAGTATCAGAATAATCCTAGCTTAACGCTAACTATTCATAAGAAACAAATGTTAAAGGAATGCTGTCGCTGTAACTGAATATAAAATATAATTTAGCTAGAAAATAATAGTTGACACAGTATTTACATAAAAAAGGCTATTTTTTTAATTATACTTAGTGTAAATATTTTATAAAAATTTTCAACATTCCCATTGCGAAAGGTACAGAATGGAAACCATTTTTATTTTTTGTACTATTTTAAATTTCGAGTTATTTTGTCATTGTTAGAAAACCATTGGATGTAAACCTTTCCAATACACTTTCTAGGAATAATTTTGAGCTGTCGGTTACTCTTAGCCATTACAATATCATTCGTCTTATGAAGTGGTTGGCTGGGGGCAGTGGGGGCCCGACTTACTGTTCCGGTGTTTAAATCAATGGACATCGGATATAGGTACAAGCTACATGACCTGCTTTTTAGGGTATCGTAGTCAGAAGGTGCCAACAAAATCTTCTTACTAAGCCTTCACTGTCTATCTGCCAGTCCTATACAGGGCTTGTTATTGTAGGTATCTTCTGAACAGTAATAGCAAGAACGATAAGATATAAAGTTAAAATAACACGTTTCTCTAACTAAAATATTTAATGTATATTCACTGTGTATCTTACACGGTGAATATACAACCTTACACTTGACTGCTTTTTCTTATTCTTATTCACAAAAAAACATCGAAATGCAATGTTCTTTTCCGAACCTCTGGAGCATTTTAGAGTGAGCTAAAGTTTTATGTTAGAGGATACAGTGTCCAGTGTGCGAGGTGAACTGCATTTGCAATTGAATTGGTTGTGACAAGCCGAGGAGATTGCGCCGCGTCCCAGGAGTGTTACCCTAACTTATATTCAATCCAGTAATGGAATAAAAAGAAATCAGGCCAATACTGCAGTTATAGGTGAAAAAGCTATTTTGGTAACATCCTAGTTCTCATGAATTGGGCGGTAGATTTTTGGTAATATGTTGCAAATTATGTAAATTGAAAAAAGGTTGTTTTGATTCACGAGAAAAATAAATTAAATTAAATAAATTTTGTATAAGTACTTATTTTTTTTTTTTTTACTTGCCCGCGTCTCTAGCTGGATAAAGTCGCGTAAAGTATGGTGAGTTTATAAAATAAAGATGAACAAACAAAATAAACCAATAAAATACATTAAATACACATTAAATAATAATATACTTATTATTATAAATAATACTACCTTTTATCTAAGAAAACAAATTATGGTCGTATAAGAGCTTAAAAACTACATCTAAACACTTGCGGTGTATCCATACCTATTTTTTTTTTTCATTCTAAAATAGTTTTATGTTACGACAGAATAATTTTAATTACAAGAGTTCCAACTATTTTATCTAGGTCTAGATAAAACTGCAAAGTTGTTACAAGTTAAATTAATGCAGGTAGGCACTTGGTGAAGTTTCAGTATAGTTCATTGTTAAATCGCGTGGTTGTTTCACGAGGTTTGGGGTTCGTAATTGTTGGAGGGAGTAATTACTTAGAGTACAGTTCTCATTATCTATGTTTCATCTTTCAAGTGAAATATGGCTTGTAAACGTCTATCAACAAAGTACCTAAAGGCATGTTCGAACCTAGGTACGCGGAATTCGCTGCCGCTGAGGGAAACGAAAATACCGTGCAGGTATTGTCTATGAAGTTCCGCGGCGCCGGTGTTTTCACTTCCCACAGCGGCAGCGTTCCTAAAACCGTGCACTATCCGTTCGGCCTAATGTTACCAAGTTCACGTTATGCTTTTACGTTGCCTCTGTCCATTAGGTACCTCACGTCGAAATGGACCGATAGGGAAACCTTAAAGGCGACTATGGACGCGAGCTATAGGTAGGTGAAATAGAATTTCACTTAGTAAATAACTACGATAAAGGGTTTGGAGATTAACACAGGGCGCCGCGCACCGGCCGCGGTACGCGATGAAGCGGATCTCATGTGCTAATCGCCTTACCAAAACCAAACTCACCTGTCGCAGACGTTGCGTCCGATGTAACTGATCACTTTTACTATGCTTTTTTTAGGAAAATTAAGTGACAGAGATTTTAAATTGCCTGAAGAAGTCCATCATGGACCTCATAACCCTCATAACAGAAACTAATAATATATCTGCCCTGCTAAAGCGTCTCAGCTGTCAATAGCACTCACAAATTATCTCATATACAAAATAAAAAAAAATCGGTATATTAAGAGCGACAGCGACTAATGGTCGTTTTCAATTTAAACTTTCCTACGAATAACTGTAAATCCATCGCCAAAGCAACTTTGTTTATACACCAAAAATAAATTAAAAAAATTGACAAATAACAATGTTACTATAGCGATAGATCTACAGTAATTCATTAGTTGAATATTGAAACCAGCTCATGAGCGCTCCTATCACAAAAGCAAATACTGTAGAGAATGTGATGCGATATGTTGTTTGTTCCTTCTTGAATAGGGACGTATCAACTGTATCAAATATCGTCAAATACCTATCGGAAATCGAATCAAACACAAAGCGTAGGTTTCCTATTATGCCTCCTAATAAATATCTTCGTGATTGTTGATTTGGATTCCTTGTATTAGACTAGTATTTGCGTGTTTGATCCCCGCTACGGGACAAATGTTTCTCGTAACTTTGTTTTTGATTTGTTTTTGTTTTGGTGATGGACAATAGCATACTCTTATAATATAAGGTACCAACCCTAGTGGGACAGTATCCACCAAAACTTTAGGCTAGTGTTACCTGCCCCACGGCAACCTAAATCCTCTAATTTGCTTTAGTGGTCAAGCGAATTATTGGAGTAGATTACACTGCAGAATTTAAGCTGTTGTAAGTGTACCAAGGCGCCAAGTGTAATAATTCCTGTTTACCTAAAATAAAATAATAATCCTTAAAATCCAGTCAATTGAGATTTTAACCCAAATCTCATCCAATTAGGTATATAATTGCAAATACCGTGATGTCAAAATGTCAATAATATCTACACGTGTGGAAGGTGAAATTAATTAGGGGAATGTGAACGACACAAATTGGGTCTTGGTGAAGGAGACGCTACAGTCTATTGATATGAGATACGAAATTCGGTTTTTTCTGGGTTCCATTACTTAGCACTTACTGTCATGGTTTTCCATGCCTAACTATTCTAGAAGGTGTGTAATGTAAATAGTGCGCATAGGCTCTTATGGCGTCTTAAAAACTCTTTCTCCTAAGCTTATGAACTTGTTTTATAGGTATAGAATTGATAAAACCGTTTAACAAAGCAGATCAAAAATTCAGATTACAGAGGTCTTCATGTTGATTCAAATAATATTAGTGTAGGTAACTAACTTACCTAACAAAACTTAAGCGATCCTTGAGGTCCTACAAGAATAAATGATTTTCTTTCTTTCTTTCCTACTTAAATATTGTACTTAATTGAAAAACTAATTTGTAATTCTCAAAAAAATTTACATACTTCGAAAATATTTTTTTATTATACTTAAGTACTTACCTACGGTAAAAAAAGTATCGTATCATGTTTTTTTGTGGAGAAGAGATACTGTACGCTAGATGCATCTCAACAATGTCCCGTTGAGCGTAGGCAAATTATGTCGCGTTGGTTGAATAGATGTGGCTTGAGCACTCCTTGATTAATAATACCAATTGCCAGTAGATGTCTTCGTGATTGACCACCAAATTAATTACTACCGGTTCGATTTGATTGAAACGAATTATTCAGCCTGATAGATTGGGATCCTTTAGCATTAACAACATAGATTAGAACGTAAGCAGACACGTGCTAGTAGATACAAGCTTAAGCGTTCTAACCGTAAGCCGTTCTATAAATGTTTGCTTCTATAATTGAAATGTTACAACTATATTTTTAGTGGAAACTAAAATTAATCTATTTTGAATATTAAACATGATTAAATCTTAAACTTCCATATTCTGATGAGTGTGGGTTCAGTAAAATGTGTGTTTTGATCGTAGAAAATAGAAGTCGGCAAAAAGGCTTAATTTTGCGTAAGTATAAATAATTAGTTATAAAATGTAAATGGTAGCCTGATTATGTTTTCCATTCAAAAAATAAAAAATAAATAAAGTGGACATACCAAAGGGCAAAACCCTCCCTTCCATTCCAATCTAAAAAGTAAAGCTACAAAAAACGCTTGCCTTAAATGAATAGCCATCCTAACCAAATAGTCAATATTAACGAGAAGGCAGTATCTCATGCAAAATGAGGTCTTAAAAATAAATAGATTGTAAGGTAGCGTTTAATTCCCTTGTTTTCGGCCTTCAGGGCACTCACTTTAGCCTCAGGGCTCCGTCGTCTGAGTTGGCTCATGAATATTGAAGGCAGCCGACGATCGCGCTTTTCCGCTCGGCTGCCGCCACATTAACATTACCACAATATTCCAAATGCTCCATTTGTTGACGAATCAATGGTCGGCTCCGCGCCGCAGCTAGAGATTATACGCATTCGCTTTTATGAAGTTTTCCACAATTTAGAAATCTTACGAGTCGACTCCGCAAGTATTCATAAAATGCTTCAGCGAGGTTTAAAATAAACTTTCCAAGAACCCAAGTAATAGCTGATCATAATGGTTGTGCAAATTCGATTGGTTCACATATCTGAAATCGCAAAAATTAATGAAGCAAACTATGAATTTAAAAACTGTAATACCTAACCTTCGTATTGGTAAAATCCAACTGAAAATTTAAGTCATTAGGTAGGTACCTCATTTTAGTAATATTTTTTACCTTGGTTAAGTACTTGAATACACACACACTTTAGGAGGTGCATAAAAGGAGTTAGATAAGGTAACGCAATGATATCCAAGGATATATATATTTATATATATATTATAATTTACTGACTATGGTAACGACTGATGAGTGATGATGATCCACATAACACTGAACATATTTTACAAAAATATACTGATAAAACATTATTTTAAACATTATTTATTACATGAAAGTTAAACTTTGAAAATGAAAATGTTCAGGGTGCCAAATAAGTTAATATTAAACATGGTGCCATTATAGGTAACTGTTCGCTACAGTCGGTACCACCGGGTTTCGATCCCAATCCAGATTATTCGATGTATTGTAATGGGCTAATACATAGTTGCATGCGATCACGAGGGTCGGCGTGCAATCAAACTTCATTTCTGTCAATGCAAGCATTGCTATTCATGTTCATACGCCCCATTGTTCTATGGTATCACTTTGCATAATATGGTACAGTTGGCGTAAAATTATGAAATGTTTGTTCATACTTTTACTTTTCTAAATTATGCATTAAGTTTAGAATATAGAGACGGTTCTCTGTAAAATAATATCATCGTTTGGTTTCGAAAATAAACATTAAAATAGTTATGGAACTCTGTCTTCTAACTTGATAATTATCATCATCATTCTCCTGCCCTTGTCCAACGCTAGGTTGGCACAACATGTTTTCTTCTTCCACTCACCCCTAACTCACCCCTGTCATTCGTCAACTTTGAATTCACTCCTCTCACATTCTTATACAAATTTATACCTAAAATATTATATACATAATAGAAAAGTACTTTAGAATACCTACTGTGATTTTTTTTGTTATTCCATTTACAAATGATTCTTCAGTTAACTACTACTATCTATCTACTACACAGGCCTTAACATAATTACTTGATGACTTACCTATACAACGTCAGGAGGTAATCTTTGCCTATGCTTAACGGGTCTCTGGTAATGCCTAGGACATTGTTGAGATAGAAAAGGCTTACCAGCACCTAAACCATCCTCTCAGCTTAGCCAGCCATATCCACAGACAAGACAATGGACAATACGTAAAGTGAGTGATAATTAATCATGATCATCCTCTGAATGGCCTTATAAAACAAAGATGATTATAACTACGTCAATTTTACAAAGAATCGTGACTGATTAGGATGATTTAATTACATCAGCTACGTTTCAGAAATCTACTATCCAAATTTTATTCATGCAATTAATTATATTATCTATTAATAAAAGTTTTACGATTTCATATGTCTAGAAGCATCATGACTTGTTTATGGAGGATATAAACTAGAGATAGTTGAACAGAACAGTTGCTCGATTTATTTCCATAAAATCCCTTGTTGCCGGCGAATCCCGCAAGTGCAATAACAAGAGAGCATTGATTTGGCATTGCCATAGACTGTTACCTGTTCGCTATTATAGTTACGTCCTTTCCTTCGAAACGACCGGGACGAATGGGTACACTACTACCTTCACTGAACATGACGCGCGTGGGCTAGTTGCGAGCTGTCAGTCGTCTCCAAACGTGGTAGATAGGCCGGGAATGAATCTACCTAAACAGCGGAGTGTACTACTTAGTATTTTTCACTTGACATCATCATAAAAACTCAGGAATCAAAACCGTGAATAAATTTGAGACATTGAAAGTAATTAACTTTTAAAAACAACGAACGTTTAAAAAATTACTTAATGCAGTTGGTAATTTTTTAAAGTACGTACCTACGTAGAAAAGCAATCTAACGCGTAGGTACTAAGTCGTGGGTTACCTACCGCTAGCCCAAAATATCTAAGTCTCTGGAATCTAGCACTTTTGCGCTTGATGCTCCTACGTGATTGGACGCTGCGAGACGTAGATTTTGATTAGATCAAGCGTAAGTTATATTCTAAATAAGGTTCACAAGTTGGAATAATTGAGGCGATCAACCAATTATTGTTAAGGTAGGTTAGATTGGTAAACATGAATGTAACAAAAACCTCGTTTAACTATTTATTCGAAGAAGAAAATATACGACTACTCTAATCACACTTTTCACAAAAGGGGAGACAACTAATTATCCGGTATAATCTTCTAGTTGAACGTAGGCTTTTATATTTACTTTCGAGTTTTGCATAAAAGAAATGAAGGAATAGATACAATTGCGCTACCTAATAATATAAAATACTTTACTTTTTTTTCTACCACTCCGACAAAGCCTGTGATTCTATACAATTATCCACTAACAAACCTGTAGTTTTTAACGTTGTTAATTTTTTACTGCGAGTTTTTCCTGATAAATTTCATACTTTTTTATGACAGTTATAAATTTAAAAAATGTCTACTTAAGGTAAATTCATCGGCCGTGTATTAACTTAGGGGCAAACTCGCTTAAATCTGTATTCGATTGTAAGCACAATTTGCAATCAGCGAAACCTGTTTCAAGACGATTGTTTGTCGAACCATTCAGAGCAATGTATTGTAACATTGGAAATGTTCAACTTGGCGTACGGAATTTAATAATATTGGTCTATATTTGGAAAATTCTTGAGATTGACTTCAATTTATGAAAATATTTCGAGTTCATACCTACATAGTTATTAGACTCCTGAAAATGTAAACTATGCATTCAGGGGCCGTAGCAAATAAAAGTAATATTACTGTAATGTTATTTCATGACAGTTTACATAATTAGAAGAAGAATTTCTAAATTTCAAATTTTCTTAGAAGAAGAAAATTGTAGGTAATAAAATAACCTTACCTACAGTAATATTACTTTTAATAGGTGGTGCTACGGCCCCTGATTAAAATTGTGTAGTTTTCACAAGAGGAAATTTAATTCTCAAATCATTTAATTATATATTCTGTATTTATTTAAATTTAGAGTTTTGTGATGGTCAATAATTGCAAAGGTTGAGATTGAGAATCATTTCATAGTAATTACTAACATAATCTCAAGTTTATTAGCTACAGTAATAAAATAATTTTAACTGTGATATTACGTACAAAAATGAGAGGAAAAAGTCAGGTTATTATTAAAATAATACTCAAAAGCTCTTCAAGGCTCGAGTAGGATTAATATTGCCTTGCAAAATTCTGACTAAACAACATGTTGTTTGGCTGTTTTCGGTGAAAATATTGATCGAACTTCTGGTTGACCTCATAACTGGTTTGTCTAAATTGGAATTTTAGAACCTACCTATATATTGTGCAAAAAAACATCTAATTTTATTAATAATAAGACCATTCATTCCTGACTCCTTAACCTGTTTTTAAATAAGTGTTTTTATACAACAACCACAACGTAAAATGCATATAAGTTGCTTCTGAAAATGTGCCCTTGATGAAATTATGTGAGCCTTTGATTATTTCTCCAGCAAGCGTTAGTTTTGATACAGAAAACAACATTACATTGACTATCAATCATCCCGCAAAGGTGGTTTGGCTAATTACTGTGTAGCTTGTTAAAAGCTTTGTCTATCCGTTCCAACGAACGGGATGAATGGACGAACATCAATCAATGTTTAGTTACGTATATTCAATTAAAATCTTAGGACACTCGTGGTGTTCCGAAAATTATGGATAGTTTAATATTTTGAACCTTCGCTAGAGCTGTCAGCTTCGTTTAGTCAACTCGTAGGTAATATCGACCCTGTCCTCGGTCGTCCATGCCATAATTGTGTTTTGAGCTTAAAATTACTTGATGACACACTTGCGGCTTCATTTTCATGATTGAACAACACCTATCTACCGACACTGGCATAAGACGTTTAGCTGTGGCCGGGCAAGTGACAATGCAAAAAGTGGTAGTATAAAAAGCTTTTTATGATTCAAGTTTGTTTATTTGAAGCCTGAATATTATAGAATTCACAAAGACTGTTGGATTTCCCCATATTATTTACTATAACGGAATAAATTCAATCCCAAATTGTATTTGGTTCATATATTCGTCGGAAAACCTAATTATCCCTAATATATCCCATCAAAGAACATAAAATAGATAAAATAATCGTGTTCAGTGAATAGAGGGTCAAGTAATAAAGGCAACTGTTTCGGTTACAATTGTATTTTGCGATTAGATTATACTTTGTTTTGTGTACCTACATTAAAGTGTTATCTCTCTGTATCTATGAGTAGACCCAACTCTGGAAAATTCAGTACATTTTCCCCTTTATGTACTTTTGAATCCTTTCTATCCATACCCATAACCTATTATGTTCTTTTTAAAGATCATGATAATTATCTTATATATTTAAACAATATCTCTACAACAATGTTCGTCTTTATGGCACTTATGATAATATACGACATAGTATTTAGAAAAAGTCACCCAATTGAAAAATAATCTATTTAAACCATTTTGTTTACCTTTTACACAACGTGTTCGCACATCAGATACACACTCTTTTTACAATTAGGTACTACCAGTAGTTCACTAATACCTAGATTTAATTTTCCGTACATCTCTCATGCAAATCCCCACATAAATTTGTTCGAAGCAATTCCAAATCCTTGTTAGTCAATAAAAGTGCATAGATACGAAGCTTTGGATAAACGACCTCCATCAGTGTTTCCGCTGTGTGCAGCAATTAGAGGGCGTACATATACCAACAATGGGTGCTGCGCAATGCAACACAATTCAAACGTTTCGGAATCTAAGTTGTATTGTTTTTACAGGTCACGGATTGATTTTAGGGGTCTTTAGTCGTTTAGTAGGTACGCAATTTAATAGTCGTAATAACGAACGAGTTGTGGTTGGATGTGTCTTAATTTTTAATTTAGTATGTAGTGTAGAGTTTTATAATTAATATGTTAAAAACCATGGGCCTTTACATCTTTACTAGATGATTTATACAGCGTGAGGAGGCAATCTTTGCCTCCGCTTAAAGGGACACTAGTGCCTGAGACATTGTTGACATCCTCTCAGCTTAGCCAGCAATATCCACATAAAAGACAATGGTCAATACGTATATCTAGTAGAGTAGTAATTATTAGAATATTTTGAACGTACATCTCAAGCTATTTGAATCATATCTAAGTTAATAATCCATTGGCATATCTGACTGTTGTCATTGTTATTCTTGGGCTGTTGCCAGAGTAGGTTTTTTGATGACGGTCGGCCCAAAAAGGACTAACTCGGAGAGATATTCATCACCAAGAATGTGTCTCGGTCGTGGACGGGATATGGAGCGCAAATGTAGTGGACGCTAATCTTTATATTCGTCTGGAACTTCAATGTATACTCTACTGTACACATACAATGGGTTCTAGTAATTACAGTTGCGCCACAATCTTCCCGCAAGCACCGGCAATTACAACCTACACCTCACTGCAAACTAAAAAAGAAAGGATTGGTGTCACCCTCTTGATTCTTGATATACGAGTATCGGAAGACTCTTGCATTCAAACAAGGAGCCATTGATAATGTTGAGTCAAAAAATCAATTGCAAACACCTTTCCGCGGCCCGTGGCTGGTGCAATCCAGTCGAAACGTCATTAGGCTAAAATAAAGGTAATTTCGTATAGGTAAATACCCGTTTGTAATTGTTTTATTATGTGTTCTGGTCGCGATAGTTTAAAAATCTACAAAATGTATTAGATTTAACTAGATCGGACGGACCACATAACTAAAAGTACATAGTAATCATTATAAACTTTTTAATTGAAATAAACTGATTTAATATCATTCTTATCATTGAATGTCGGTATTATCACCCTCGTAAAACTTGATACAGTTTAGTTATATATAACATTACATACACATAATTACGAGAAAGATCTGTTGACCTTGTAACATTTTCTCCCTACAACCTTACAAGGTACATGACACATAATGAGAACACCCTACTCACGGATAATTAGAGGTACGACTTAACAATGTGGTTAGCATACCCACCTTTTGCTTAGTAAGTACATAGTTAGCATTCCACTCCTGACATGTGGCAAGCCTACCTCAGTATACACTACACACACATCTTCTTAGTATACACACGGAAATCTCATTTACTCTTATCCAGTGATATACAACATTTCCAACAAAATCTAGGCAGGTACAAATCCCTACAGGTCCCTGTATCTCCTCAATCGGGCCGTAAGAAAGTCATCGCTTAAAAGAAATACCTACTACGTTAATATACCTCAGTGTACTTAGAAGATTTATTGTAACAAAAGTTCAGAAACCCTCCCTCAATTTTCTTAAAATCTATTGTAAGCAATATTCAGGGATAACGTTGTAACAGCGGTATGCTAAGTAATTGAAAATGCATTATCGAAACAAGCGTGAGGTAGAATGTCTCTGAGTGCGCCCGTCCTTGTCGTAGGTTCGCGCAAAAAATAATGAAAACTAACTTTTTACTTAGAACAGCGCTGAAGAATTTGTTACGAAGTTTTAAAGTGAAAAGCCCACAGGAACAAAGCTGCCTCTGTAAGAGTTTTTGTTGACGCGCTATTGATTTTCGTAGCTTCTGCATTTCTGCAGTTGAGAGGTGTTCTGACGCGTCGAATCTCTCGAGAACTCGTTAAAGTTTTCCTTTTTACGAGACAACTTCGTTAAACAAGGATATTTTTATGTTTCCAGGCGTTATAATTGAAGCAAACATTAATTAATGGGAGGACCAAGTAGGCGACAGACGACGAAGCCTGAAACGAGCTTATATTCCGTGGAACAAACATCTGAACTTTGCTTGGAAAAATTTGCTGGGACGTCAAAAAATGGGTTTGTGTCCACCGATCCCGGGATCAGATTTAATTGGCCACTGATACCGCCAAGTTTTATCCACCGATACCGGGATCGGTTTCCAATGAAAAATGATTAAATATTAAATCAGAGCTGGAAATGAGCAACAAATAAATCAAGCCTTACCCTGCCTAAGAAATTACTATGCTATCAAGAACTTAGCACTTTACGAAATAGGTTTGTAATAGATTCACCATTAGAGTGTGTTAGTCACGTGTGCCGGGAACGGGTGTCGGCGGGCTATTATCAGGCAATCGCTGTACTACAACGTAAGAACTGCTATTGTAGCGGTCGCACAGAGTGCTTTTAACTTTTAGTACTACGATTTTCAGCAACAAACTGAGTTTGCCAACATTTACTCGCTTTGATATTTTGATAGTCCTATCAAAACACAAGCAAATTAAAATGTAAAAGTAGTTTTCTGTTTCTAAGCACTTACATTTGTAAAATTATACATCTTGACATTTTAACACATTATTACTTCATGAGTGAGGTTACTATTAAATCTTATCGTATTGGTCTTTCAACCATGTAAGGCTATCTACTACTTGAATAAAGATTATGTGTGCCAAGCACAAATTTAGTCTCCGAATACTTCTAAAATAAAAAAATCTTAAATCTTAAAAACGTGAAGATCTGAGTTAGATGTCTAGGTTTTATATCTTCTCTACTCGTAAAGTCGTTAGATTATTTACATTTTTTTATTTAAATAAAATTATTTAAATATGAATATAAAAAAATGCTTTTTCTGCTGCTTACCTAAGTTATCCATTTGGCTTTATCAAATTTCAAAAGGAAGTCTGTTTTTTCAAGTGATTCCACTCTTTAGATTCCAAGAAAGATTTTCCAATTGCCTTTAAAGCGAAACAAGTCGAAAACAATAAAGAATTCCCTTTTCATTTTCTATTTTCCAACACTACGCAAAACCAAGTTAAACACTTTAAAATACTCCAAACCTGTTCTCGAAAATGTGTGCAAATTACTTGCGCCGAGTTGATTTCGAGTACATTTAGTTGTGAGGTCGGTTGAGCTTAACGACCACCCCGTTGTCGCTCCATGAATATTGAATAGTTGTAGGTAAGGTCTAAACTCAGAGCGGCTAATCTTCTTTCGTCGGTTTAGCAACCATTTAAATTATGAAAGACCATTAAATATTGTCCTCATGTAATAATGACAGTGAAATTGATTTTCATAATAAATGTAGGTACTAAAACATTGTTGGCCACTTGCTCATACGAACGAACGAACGAAAACAAACACGCTCGTATCTATCTCTTTCAGTCTTCATTTGTATAAAATGGAAAACAATTTCTTGTATTGAAACAATTACGAACTAAATAAGATTTGCAGAGACAATGCCGCAAGGAGTTTCCCTCCAGCAATATGCTAGTTGTATCCGGGCCTTTGTTTCACACTGCCCGAATGAGATCAGAATTTTCGCTTCTTTTATGCAAATTGCTAATTCAGCTTAAATCGACTCTTGCACGTAATTGGATTTTAATCGAACGCAAGCTGCGCTCCACTTGCGATACAGCGCTATGATTGCGAAAATAAGTGTTCCAATTTCATGATTACTGGTTAAATAAAAAGCGAGGGACCATTGCAGTCTGCTGATTCCAGTCAAAACTTGGAATTGATGTCTTATAGCCAAACCAAATGTATAGCGCGAGCTAAAGCGAAAAGTCTGTCAATCGTGAAGAATGCATGTACTGTTCGGATTCTGGCACAGCTCTGCACTTCGGAGCGTGTCGCGAGTCAGTAGGGCGGTGAGACCCGCCCGCCCTACCCAGAGAACTACTAAGGATTTCATTTTCTAAAAAGAATAGTATGAAATGCACATTGAAAGTCACAGTCAAAGTTTTAAAAGTATTTGAAAATCATTTTTTAAATAACTTTACAAACTCTGAAAACTTCTCAAACTAACGATCAATTGGTATAGTCACACGCAAAATTGACCTTTGTTATCATTCTATTTGTTCGCTTATATCTTGTGTTCTAGGAAAATCAATTTCAACCTCCGCTAGTCTTGAGTCACTGATTGGTTTCAGAATTTACTTTGATCTGGAGTCTTTCACATCCATCCCACGGGGATGTAAAAGTGCGGAATGCGGTCCTGTGCTCCAATAAAACGCTATTGCCAATGCCAACGCTTTGAAACGTACTGCCGACCGTTTACATGCATTTTAGACAAGAATAAATAGGCTGCGCATTGTGTTCGTAACAAAGTTACAACTTCAAAAAAAATCAAGTGCCGATGCGAATGAATAAACATGGCGTTTGTGAAGTATTTTTTATTTCCGACGTGAATCTGGTTTTAAAGCTTTTCGTGTTAACGCTTTGCAGAATGCAATGGTCAACTGATTTTAGACAAATTGATTCGGTGAATTCGTTAAAGCATTGATTTGCCATTTGCCAAATAACATCGCAAAAACGAACCAATGTAGAAAGTATACTGTATGTTTTTTGTCTTTGACAACAGCACTTTCCAAATACAGTAAAAAGGACGAAAAAAATACACTTGTCGAAATGTTTGCAGTTAAATGTCGTTTGGCAGAGTGTAGCAAAGTAAGTAAGTACAACACAATTGTCTTTAAAGTACACTACAACTCTCGCTGCGCTAAAGTATTCATAAAATTAGTTCATAGTTTTTCTTTTTTAGACACGTTTCTTTCACATGGGGAGGATATTGTTTTAAAGTTCTCATGAGTTCCAAAAGTTATTACAAATTTCTAACTGCCTGGCTGACAGTGGAGTTGTACATGTACTTGTACATGTACAGTCGTTGAATACGGCAGTTTGGCTAGTTGGAACAGTTCATTTATACGTTTTACGTCAACAGAAAATTTTGAGCTTTATTGAATTGATTGAATACCGCAAAATTTTTGCCGAAACAACATAAAAATGGATGTTATTTTTTTTCAGGAAACATTCGTACCTATTGATTTCTGTGGCCTTGTGATACATCTATTTTAAATGTTGATAAGTCGCTGCATGCTGAAGACAGTTACAACTTTACTAGTAAAAGCATTTAATACGACGTAAGTCTATCGCATACAAGTAAGAGCGACAATTTCATATCACCCGGTAGCAGTTGCGAATCACATTTTAAGTCATGTAATGTGCGCTTGCGCTCGTACAAGAAAATATATTGATAAACTATTGCAGTGATAAATGTCATCAAAGCGTTCACCTACGTTATAGAGTAAATAAGAACGAATTTACCAAAAATCACAACAATAGCTTTACAACTTTTAGCAACCATTTTTTGTACCAACACTCTTACACGGAGCTTTCCACATGATGGCAACGGAAGAGGCTCAAATACAAAAACTATGTTGCACTAAACTCTACTGAATTAAATTCCGATATGCAAAAAACTGGAAGCGTGACACCAAGCATCCTGCATGCTCCATGTGAATTAAAATCACACACATTTCCAAATAGCAAACTAACAATTTAGCCATAGAATCGCGGAGAGGAAGTTCCGAATACAAAGGCAGGTTTCACACACGCGCGCAAATCGTCGCAGTCAGCGCCGATTGACGCCATTCGATGCACATCGCACGCTTCGCTTCCCACAACGGGACTTTATTTACAGTACACAAGATTTATTTCGCTATTCAAAGTAGCTATGCTGTGTTGCTTTATCTTCGAAACGGCTTTTGTAGTACAGAATTATCAACGCTTCAGTATTTTTAAGATAAAAGTACATTCAGCAGTATTTTTGTAATCAATGTATTAATACAAAATGCAGTATTTCTCTACGTAAATGTCATGTTCTTTATTATTAAACCTACAAATATTATAGATTTAGAAATATGCACAACTATAAAACTAATATCTAATAAAAACTAGATTACATTTATGTTGTACCATGGCTTCATACTCACTCAACTCACCTAGTTCAACGAATAAATAAAACATCCACAGCTCGGCCACCAGGGAGAGTTTTCAATCATAGCTCAAACAAAGTTTGTCGCATAAATTCCCAGTTATTCGTTATCACCCGTGAATCGCATCGTACGCCTCACTACATAACACGGAACTCTATTTAGACAAACAAGATTTATTCTATTTTTCAAAGTAGGTAACATTATTCTCACTGTTAGCTACCTTATTCTGGGAAGACACGCTCCGTCAAACTATTTCCACTTGCACTTTGTTAAGATGCAGATGGTTTGCACAGAAGAAACTGATTTAATGCTGCACCTATTCAAATTATGCAAATGTTACTAAGTTAGGTAGCGTTGAGGTAGGGTAAGGTATTGAATATACCTACAATGGGTAATGACTTCTTTACTGAGCTGTAAAGTGGTACAAAATCGATAAATTAGACATAACCTCTGTATCATATAATATCTTTAATTGATTTACCACGTAAATATAAACATATGAAATTAATAATTAAAGTCGAAGCTTCGATACGTTTGTCTTTCTATTAGGTCTCGTGTGTTCGATTGGCAAACATTTGTTGAACGTGATCTAACTTAAAAGGATGGATTTATGTTACAATCCTAGCTTTTGGGCTCAAGGGAACCAACTTTATTTACAAGTTTCCACATACATACATACATTGCATATAGAGATAGACTTTACGTGCTTTCTGTATCTTCTTAGTGTAAGACGTATGTTATAAATTCATGAGGGCGCATAAGCCTGTTGTGTCTCTGCCTCCATAATAATTTCATTTTACATGGAAAGCGTATTGCTAGCTGTCGGCTTTTTATTTTGTTCAAAATTCATTGAAGCAGTAAAGAATTTTAAAGCACACAACATTTCATATAACTTCATTATGTTGACGGAGCTCAAAGCTTCATGTGCTTACTTATGCATTTTTATCAGATCACAATTAGAATTGTTTAAACTACTTAATAAAAATAAACTTATCTATAAATTCGTGCAAACAATTTGGTTCAGGTCTGGAGTTGACCAACTGTGCAAGTAATTCAATTTAGGGTCAAGTACCTAGGTGCCATTTTCAGGCACCCGTAGAGAGACAGATGTTCTTCGTTTGTGGACAAGGGTCAACTGCGGAAAACTTATTATTACCCATGTCTTTACCTAGCAAGGTAAATATTATCTACTTACTGCTGAAATCGTAATAGGTACCTAGGTAAAAATAAATCGGGGTAAATAGAAAAAGATAGTGCAATGCCATTATTTTGTTTTGGTAAACGTTATGTCTAATGAAATAAGTTTCATTTTCGAAACAACAAAAGATATTCTACTATCATTAACTACTGTAACTTCAAGGTATTGTGAGAGATTGTATTTAAAAGGATATTATTATTGGCATTGTGTCGTAGTAAGAGCTGTAGGTACAGTGCTCCTACATAGTGCTACGCTTAAAGGATTGTCAAGAACCATCGTCCGCCATCTCGTCCCTTGTTAATATTCCAACTGACATCACGGGGATCCACTGTCTTGCGAATCTTGAATAGAAGCCTCGACAACAAAAGGCTTCCTGAATTTTGAGTAGTTGACGTACCTAAAGACAACAAGGCAACGGAAAACGAGCCTCCGCCGTCATAAAAGTAATAGTGTCTCTTTTGTGATTAAAATTCCGGACATCTTGATAATACAAAAGTAATTTGGATTTGGCTTTCATCCCGTTTAATTTTATAAACAAAATGGCTTTATGTCAAGTGGGCTTTGGATGTAAATTCGATTTGCAAAAGGTAACGAGGCAGAGCGAGCTTCTCTGGCTGCGTTTAAAATGAATATGACGAAGTCCTAAAACTGTTTCTCAGTTGCAAGGTAATTAAAACGGCACATCGCAGCTATAATATTTATAAAGATAAAACAGTTTTATTTTTAAATCCATGTGTTCCTATTGGAGACGTTTTTATTTAGAGGATCAGATTCGGTTGAAGCTGTAATTAGTCAGTGGAAGCACGCTACATATCTGTTTAGCGGCGGTCGCGGTCGCGCGCTGATCTCGCACATTTATACACACACCCGGGTGGGCCATTACCCTCCCCCCCTCCTACCCCCTCACCCCCGTCATTGCTCACAACCATTTATTTACCTGAGAAAATCTGATCGCTCCTAACTACCCCACTGTTCACAAGAACGCTAATTAATCCTCACCAAAAAGGCACAACGACTAAATTACGCTCACAGAATTCATGACAGGCGAATTATCTCGAACTCAACTAATAATCGGCTAATCATACGCCTTTTGTAATTAGAGAATGATAAATGAATTCACCTTTGTTTAATTAAGCAACGATACTGAAAGGCGAGCAGTCTTGGAGCAGAGCAGGCGGGGCTAGCAGCGTCGCACCGCGCCGGCCCATCCTCGCATAATGACGCCAATTAGTCCGTGTCACCGCACTTAATTTATGTTAGGACCAGCCGAACCTCCCCTTAACTTTTCTCATAAATAAAGCACTCACAAAAAACTAAACAACGATGCGTTCGATGATAAAGCTGGAATAATTAGGTAGCTTCACAACAGAGCTGCTGCCGCCGGGTCATTGTTTTACGATCAACTACCAGGCCACAGACCAGGTTGTAATATTTCATAGTGCCTGAAAATAACTCGCTAAAATAACGAAACAGCGTTACGTTACCCGTTCAACAAATATTGATTTCATCTATTGTAGGCTCCACTCTCAATTGTATGCATTGGCGGTTTATAGTTGGACGCCGGTATTCATTTAAATTTAATATGTAAATAGGCTCCTTTGTGAGAGATAAAAAGAAGCCTTCCTGCTTGTTTTTCTGAAATAAAAATACTGGCTCGTAGAATGGCTTTGCGCTAAGTGGCAATAATTTTAGGACAGTTTCATTTAATGGCACTTAAAGCTTCGTCCTTCGTTATTTAATGATTTCTAATGCTAAGGCTGAAAAAAGCATTCGACGGTCTAAATTGTTAACTGCGAAAGCCTTTACCGATAAACATTTTAAACTTTATTATGTAAACAAAGCAGATATTAATTAATTTTCTACGCAAATGTTTCAAATTACACGGAGTGTTTTCAATTTACTCGTACCTAGCTACAGTTGAAACCTGCCTGATCCGCCGCCATGCACAAATTGAGGTATCGGCTTATACTGTAAGGAGCAACAAAGCCTGGCTCGAATCAATTAGGTGATCCGAAATCCTCGAGGCTTAGATAAAAGACGCGGCGTTTCCTTTATACCCGCGGTTAAAAGAATTCAATTACATAATACTAAGGAGATTAAAATGGCTAACACAACTCTTTTGAGATAATCCAGGTAGCTATTTAATTATTGGAAGCGCTCGTTTCACTCGCTCGATTTGAAATTTGAAGCTCGAAGCTTGAAAGTAAATTAATTTTAATGAAATCTGTCTATATTTCCGAATTCCAACAAGTTAATGGATAGACAAAGAGCCAATATAGGTAGCGGATTTTTTAACGGATTGAGTATTCGAAATACATCTACAATTATTAAATGTTAAGTTCAATAAGTTCAAATACGTCAGAATCAGAACCTCTATAAACCTATCTATTATAAATTATGACTTACCTAAATAAATTTTGATCGATACCTAATAACGCGCTCAAGGATCGGACTGGGTTTAAAATAAAATAGTAACTTAACTCTACATAATGACAATGTCTATCATGCTTGAAGATAAAGTTTTATGCATACTACTTGGTACGAACTACGAAAGTAATATCGGTTAAATTTTTCTAGAATCTCTGAAAAATATCATGATATTTTTTGCTAAGAGATTATAGCATCATTTTATTTCTATACCTCAGCTCCGGTTTAATAACCTATTTGCTCGCGCTCGTATAACATGCATGCAAAGTAAGTGCATTAAAAACCAGAAGCAGTTACGTCGAGCTCAGATTCACCTGCATCTTTAGATGCATAAGTACTTCATTATCTTTCTCAAATGACTCAAAAGTCTTTATTTATGTAGTAAGAACTAACTTAGTCGGCCGCGGCTTTGCCCTCGTGGTATCTACCTAAATAAAAGTAGCCTATTTGTTATTCCAGGTCATAAACTATGCATATTCCAAGCTTCAGCCAAATCAGTCCAGTAGAGTGGCATTTATGGAATCACGATTTTGGTTGCTGGTTTTACCTAAGTTAGGTTTTATCTGGTTTTACCTGAGTTAATAAAATATTCTACCTGTTAAAGCAAAATTTGTAAAAAAAATTGTAAACCTCTTAAAAAAGGGCTAAAACGTTGTCAAAGTGTGTAAGTATTTTCGAAAAAGCCTGATAAACTTGTCTATTTATTTTTCACAATAAAGTATCCAAATCGAGTTTCACATTTTACGCATAATAGGTTTAATATAGGAACTAAAACTTTAGGGGTTGAATGTTGAAAAATCCCGTAGGTATTAGTAGGTTTTTCAAACGTCAGTGTTTTAGCTTTAGTAGTTTGGTATGTGCGTTGACTCCAGAAAAATGCTTATTATTTAGGTGAGGTACCTAGGAACTTACTTCTAATTATTATAAAATAAAGCAGTCATTGAAAATGTTTGACCTCATGATAATGCTACATGATTATATTTTCACCTTCATTACAGACATAAACGTACAACAGCCTTGATCGCGAGCACAATCATATTTTGTAAGGATGATAATTATTTTACAAGGGTTGTGAATATAATTAAAAATACAAATTTTTAGTCAATTCCAGTTTTATCTCTTGGTTGATGGAACAATATTTATTAAGATTTTAATATCAATCCTCCACTATAGAGTCGATAGCGTGCTGAATCTCCGCATCTGTGACATCCTTCTTCTCAAACGGGAAGTTCGGATGTCTATAAAACTTAACGTAAGTATTCGTTCTCAGTCTATAACCGACGTTGAATCGAGAGAGCTGCTGGAGTTCATCATCCGTGAGAGTGAAGTCGAAGACAGCTACATTCTGCTCTACACGTTCTTTATTCATTGATCGTGCAATCGGAACCAACTTGCGATCTAGCTGGAACAAATAATGAACTCTTGTAACGGTTAAGCTTTATATTTAGGAAAATATGTTATGATTTTTGTCCCGGTTTTGGTAGCACAGCTAGATGGTGCCACTTGTGGCGTTCCTATCATTGCGTTTACCTCGCGCTATCATTGCGTTTTGGCTTTTAGAGACATTCAAAGTGTTGAGTTCAATAAATTGCTACCTAAGTTCAAGGGTCGTTTACTTTCTTTTAGAACCTATTCACCCTATCCAGTACTGTGGTTCAGGAGCCAAAACATTGGTCCTTCGAGCCGGAAATATGTATTTTCCGCGTGTACAATAAATAGTAAAGAATTAAACAAATAATTTGTTGTACTATTTATATGATTGCTCGTTTTATAATACTCGTATTCATTACATTATCATAATAACGGTTCAATTTGCCGCTTCTGCATGGAATTTTATGGAATAATGCTATTGTTTTCAAACAGTTATTGCACATTTTACAAACATAATATTGTGCAGATTGCACTCTTATTTACGCGCATACGTGCTCTTGAATAAACTTCATTAAGTTTTTCAAACCTTAATTTCCATTAGCTGTTATTTAACTACGCAACACTCTGGCACCCAGCGCTACTTAGGTAAGTACCAAGTTGTTCGTAATCGTAAAATGAGAGCAACAAAAAACAAAGCAATTAATTAACTTAAAGATTATTCGGCTGCATCATACAATTAAGCTGCAAGTGTTTATCGGAATACTACGTAACTACGAAGAACTTTCAAAGATAAGTTAATTTTATTAACTTCGCTTTTAACCGTCTTCAATTTTGGCTTTGTGAATTTGAAATAACAGGATGACATTCTTTCACGATCACATAATAATTTCCGATAAAACGCTTAAGAAACAAGAATGACCACATACCAGGTATCTCAGTAGTATTTGTGGAACGCTCTTCTTATACTTCGTAGCCAAGCTCTGCAAGAAAGGATCGTCGGCTCTTGGCAGAGGTGCATCACTTTTCCGGCCAAGTATAGCTCCGAAAGGGCTGTAAGCCATTACCACAATACCCTTTTCCTGGCACCAGTTCACCAACTCGTTTTGTGTCAGTGTTGGATTTACCTGTAAAATATGAACTTCAAATTACTGGTATTAATAATCGTTATTTTGGGTAAGCCTCAAAATTGAGGTTATTCTATAACCTGCCACAGTGTGTAATTGGATTTCGAACTAAATATGAATTTAAAAATGGCGATACCTATGAGAAATATGTGATGAAAGCCTACAACCTGATCAAAAACACAAATAATTCCCCATATTTTTATTTTATCGACATAATTCCATTATAACAATGCGATAAAAATAAACATACTTATCTCGAAAATACGGTAATTCGTTCTCTCCAATTAAAATAAAGAAGCATCAATAATTTTACAACGGGAATGATCCTGTTAGTGTCGGAAATATTTTATAACCGGGTTAAAGCGAGATTTACAAGATAATAAATACTTTATTGAGATGTTCGCCGAATTACGACAGTGTGGTGTTGTGTTGGTGTTGTTAAATATTGCTTTATGTCAACCTATGTACATACTATATTTAGCTACTTGTTTATAGAGCTGGGTCAAGGGTTTTGCAGTGTCATGATATCGTTGTTTCTGATAGGTATACTACCAGGTATTACTTACATGGAATCTTGATGCAGAACTAACGAGTAAGCGTTAAGTAACTGATGGGATATATGTAACTCTTAGGATTATTAAGCTGAGGACTTAGGATTATTATACTTAGTAGGTATGTCTTTAAAATTAAGTACCTTAAATCAGTCATCTGGTTAAGTTGCCTAGCTTGAGGTTATATGATGCTGTGTGGAATGTCCAAGGATTATTTATTATTATCCCACAAGAACAATCTGAACCAAGATAATTGTCACGATATAACATTTGTAACCTTCAAGCGTAGACTGTTGGACTTGCGGTTTATAGGATAAGTTTCAAAGTGCCTCCACACAATGCAATCTCTGGTGTTAGAAAGTTGTAATTGACTTCAACTGTTTTTTCCGTTAGAGTATAATCATTACGTAGGTCGATAACCTTACAGGATAGGGTCACTGACCCATATCTAATCAGATTTCACAACCAACTCCCAGTGACATCCAAATAAAAGTAATCTACATTCCAGGTGAAGTTTTATAGTTAGAGTTGATCCATGAAACTACACATATCTTCAAAACCTTTGATAAATTTAATTTCAGAAGATGTAGCAGGATCTGTTTGACATGACAAGTTTGTGCATAAAAAAATAAGGAGCCTTCACCCCTTTTGAACACTAACCTCAATTTGCAAAACCGCTGGCTTTATTCTCGAGTTCTCCCAAAGCCTCTTCATTTGGGTTAAATTGAAGTTTGATACACCAATGGATTTAGTTAAATTAATTTCCTTCGCATCCTCCATTCCTTTCCAAGTTGTGAGATAATCCGTTGAACTTATGGAGCCATTTTTCTGAGAACAACTCGTATGCTAATATTACTCATAGCAATATTTTATGTATCCTATGTCTACGTATATCGTAAGAATCTTTTAAATTGTTTGCTTCTATGTAGGAGTGAGGTTATATCCTACTAAGGATTTGCAATATTTATACGGAAACCGGAATGAAAGCTCCCGGGGATTCAATGGTAGTTAATATTCTATCGGTGACAAGTGACAGGCAGAATCCCTTGCCACAGAATGAAAAACTGATCAATAAGTTAATTCAGCTAAAATGGAAATGAAACCACCTGAATTAAAACGCCCGAGTACCCTGAATATCAGTTTTTAAAGAAAAATTCAAAAATTGAGGCGGACATTTTTCTGTTCTAGGCTCTATTACATTAACATAGGATCTAAAATTCAACAACTTATTTTATATTATACCCACGTAATACGCAAATGGGTAGTGCATTAGGTAGAGATCAACGTAGTCGAGCTGCAAGTCGTTTAGTGATCTTCGCAATGCTTTTAGAACATCGTCTCTCTCGAAGTGCGCAATCCACAACTAAAACAATATGGAAAATAAAAATTAAATTTTTAAATGGCAATAATTCAATAAATAATATAATAATAAAATTAAATATCCTTGGACATTCCACACAGTGTCATTTAGTCCAAAGCTAAATAATTTAATGATTGTGTAATGGTAAACAGATGACTGATAAATAATAAAGATATAGTTTTTCATAAATATATACATGAAAAACACCTAAACACGAAACAAATATTTGCAGAGCATACAATCATTTGTTCCGCAGCGGGGATCGAACCCGCAACCTTTGCGTCTCAGGCGGTGAAAACCCGTCATAATTATCACTTTAAAATGAAAACGAATTACTATAAATACTGCTACAACGTAGGCCTACGAAATCATTCAATTTATTGAGTGGCATGCCATGAAATCATTAGCGATTATTTATGTGGCGAGTAAAATTACTTATAAATAATATAGCATCTGCGATCGACCACAACACGATAAAACTTTCATAATAATTTCCATTCCACTCAAAGCTCCACATGCTTCCGTCAGCTGTGAAAGCTGTTTTGGCTGACTGAACTTGCAAATGCTCCATTTTATTGACACGATAAGCTAAAAGTTTTATACATTAAAAAACGTAGTATAAAACGTCCCGTCTCTAAGATTTGTGTTGTTGAAGGCAAATTTTATAAACAAAAATTTAACTTTCAACTATGGGTAAGTCATAAGATTATTTTACTAATAGTCATGTTATTAACTAAATAAATAACTTATGTGGAATGATGGAAACTAATGATGGAAATTCCAAATATTTTTACTCTGATCATTAACTACCTACTAAGCAATTAACCTAATGGGCAACAATTTGTAGGCTAAATATGATTACTAAATCCAATGTTTTTTAACTAAATACTTAAATAACTAATGTAATGATGGAAATTTCATAAATTTATTAACATTATTAACTAAATCCTACGTCCTGTGAGTGCAAAAATGTTAATCACTTTAAAACTCGTATAGCTCCTCGCTGTCACTAACACTCGTATATGTCACTAACATTACGGTCAAAATTTGTCCAAACTGTGTGATAAACACCAGAGCCAAACAAGCAAGTTGTCCACATAGATCAACGTGAGCTCACCTTAGTAGTGATGTAGATGTTGGATCTCGTATGTTGTGTATTCGCGAGGTAGTTTCGTACTCCTAGGCCGATTTCGTCTTCCACTCGGTATAAGGGCGCAGTGTCGACATGCCTGTAGCCGGCCTCCAGCGCCCATTGTACTGCGCGGGCTACCGAGTGGTTCACTGAGAGCAGCCTTGTACCCTGTACAGAATAGAAATAGTACTTCCACTGTACAAGTGTTTGAACATGTCACTAAATGTTCTGTCTAGTTCGAAATTTATTGAATTTTGACAGTTTTTTTGATAAATCTAGGCATCCCAAAAGAAGGGTGCAGCTATATCTGTCTGTGGCATCGTAGCTCTATGAGTGGACTGATTTAAACGCAGTTTTTTTTTATTTAAAAGCAGGTTTTCTAGCGGTGGTTATTATACTTACCAAAGACGATTAATATCTAGAAGACAGACAAAGGCCATACACAAAATCGTAACCCATACCAGATAGCCTGGAAACTTTAAAACATCAATTTTATCCAAGAAATTTCAATTACTTTCTAGTTAAAATTACCAAAAAAGTTTCCAGGCTATCTGGTACTGCGGGATCAGGGTTACGATTTTGTGCATGGCCTTTGTCTGTCTTCTAGATATTAATTGTCTTTGTACTTACTAAGTATACATGTTTTAACGTTGAGACGTTTACAAGATATGGAGGGTGAAAGTGGGAATAAATAATATCATGTTTCTAAATTTACCCAAGTTTGATATCAAATGAAAGGAAATGGTGTGTAGAATTCAAAACTGAAAGTGCGGACAAATGATCAAAGTGTGTAAGTAATTTTTAGGGTTACCCAAAGGGTAAAAACAGGGACCCTATTACTAAGACTCCGCTGTCCGTCTGTATTTCTGTATGTCTGTATGTCACCAGGCTGTATCACATAACACAGACAGTTAAAATTTTCACTGTTGATGTATTTTTTATTTTATTATATTTTTAGTTATTTGTTGTTATAACAGAAATACATCAACTGTGAAAATTATTTTTTTGCCGTTTTTTGCTCGATATTAATAACGGCAACAGGTACACGCTTGAAATATTCCCAGAATATTTAGTAGTACTTAAGTATATTCATTTTAAAAATGAATAATTAAATTAAAATAAAATAAATATTTAAAAATAAATATTATTTTCCCATACAAAAAACGTGATTTTTTTGTCTATATATTAATAGGTACATCAGGTAGACGCTTGAAATATTCACAAAGCGGTATGGAACCTTTCGTGCGCGAGTCCGATTCGCACTTGGCAGATTTATTATAAACTTGTTATTATCATTTGTTACGAGCTCATCCGTCCATTTATTACCCACATTCAAACATAAACTAAGCAAAGTACGCACAAAGTACAATCTTCTAATTAACACCTGTAAAATTGCTTTGAAATAAATTAGAAAACATTATCAAGGGCACTTACATCTGGAAGATGTCCAAGGCTAGTTCCGAGAGCAAGGGCTGGTATTTCATTACCATCTATTAGTTTATAAGATGAACCCAATCCGTCCGCCTGCAAAATTACAAATTGCAAAGAGATACCTACTATGAAAATAAACTTAATATATGAACCCTCTCGTACTTGCACCGATTTTTATTAAAAAATAAAACAAGTAGAAATGAGACTGGTAAAAATAGTAGTAATGCTTTGTTGTAAAGCATTACTACTATTTTTACCAGGTACAAAATTACATGAAGAAATGAATGAAAAACCAATAAAGTGGAGACATCGTAAAAAGGAACGCAATCATTTCAGCTACAGAACTCGTTGTTGGCACAGAACAAAAACGTGATTAAATTCTTACCAAAGCATGGTTGAGTGAAACAAACAATAGGAAGTGAGACCAGCCCACGTTCACGTCCATTTCTTCTAATATGTTCTAGTTGACTAACTAGCTGGTACTACGAACAGCTGTGTAAATTGATTCTGTTTCACAGATAAAGTGAACTATCTGAAATGTCGCTACTATAACAAAATACTTGCGTGTAATTACTGATAAGGTTTGACCTAATGTTTATTTATCACCAGCATGGAACTGACAGTTTTATTCTAACGTTAGTAAGTAATACGAGTATTATGCCGTTTAGGTATACAACTATATACATACAATTAGTGAAAAAAACTAATATGATTATATAAATAACAAAATACAATTAGAACCAGTTGAGATACGCGCTGGTGCTGAATGGCAATGAAGAAGAGTATGAATTAAAATAATATAATCTAACTCTACTAACTTACATTACTAGCTTAACTTATCACTCTCGACAGTGTTACTTATACCTAAGTGTAAAAGTATGTATGGTTGGTTGTAATGTAAAAACCCATTTAAAACTCTGTCGTTGAAAAATGTACTGCAACTCTCGAAGGATTTGTCCCGGGGACCTTTTGAAACTTGATAAAAAGCCTCGCAAAACAGAGTGTAAAGATATAGGAAGGTTAGCACTAAAATGAATAAGGTAATAAGATTTGCTTTCTATTATATTCATAAATTACACCAAACTTAATTCAGCACGCACAAAAAACTAATTATACAAAAGACGATATTCTAGCGGGAATGGGCTAACACAAAAAAAGAAAAAGGTAGGTGTAGGTCTACTTACAGAACAAAATATGAATCTAAGAGACAAAATAATCATAGTACAGAAAATGAGAAGACGATGACAACAACAAAGGAATAACATTAGCCCCCCCGTGGAATTTAGTGTGGCTGAAAAGGTCCAGTCTCAGCGTTGTTTTACTTCCAGACCCAAGAGGGAATGGGAAGTAGCGCTGGTTTGGTATATTAATATGGTTCAACATAACAACATAAACAGCAATGCTCGTACATGCGAGATAATGTCGATACCGCCATATATTAGGCACGTATTCAACAAACATTCAATTCAACAAAGCCAGCATACAAAATTAGAGAGAAAATTAAAGCTCGTTTCCCTGATAACACGCCAAATAACGTATAAATACCCGCGTTTCAAGCTCGAAGAGATACATCCATGAGAGCCAAGCCAGTAATAAATTATTACTCATGGACCCTTTGCGTGGTTAAGCTCGCCGCCCGTAGGTAATGTATTGGGTATATAGAGAGCATTATTCGATTTTCACAAATAAACTACCACGTCTGACCCCAAGCTCTGCTGAGGCGTTCCGTGCCGACCTGAGGATGTGAGGATGCAAGCTCTCCAGAGATTATCCAGAGATTATCTCATTTTTGCAATCGCACCGACTATCGACGATTTGAATATCCACATTTTTAGGAAGACTAGCTTAATAATAATAATAATAAATAATAAATATCCTTGGACATTCTACACGGCGTCATCTAGTCCCAAGCTAAGCAATTTAATGCTTGTGTTATGGTAACCAAATGACTGATAAACTACATAGATACATTTTTTTTTTTGTAAATACATACATATTATACATAGAAAACACCCAGACACGAAACAAATATTTGCAGATCATGCAAACATTTGTCCCGCAGCGGGGATCGAACCCGCAACCTCTGCGTCCCAGGCGGGCTTTCGCGGTCGTCGCTTATGCGCTGACTGAAAGACAAATATAAATGTTTGTAGATTAACAACATTCACTTATACTGAATAGTGAATACCATAACCATGTTGGATATAGAAAATATATAACTTATATTAACGCTACAGGTACTCTTTAACGCGGAATAAAAATAGTCTCATTGTTTATGAATTCGTAAAAAAACATGATTCCTACAACGTCTGATTTACATCGAGCTTCTTTACTTAATTACTTAGCTTTAGACTGAGAGCTTTTAGAAAAGCTTTAGCGGATAGGTAACAAGATCAGGTTTCAGCTCCGGTTTTAATTTACAGAAATGTCTGGGAGTTTTTTCCGCGTAGTGAATTTTCCACTGGCTCCATTCATCAGGCGACTGTCACTGTCCCCCGCCGAGCAATTACTGATGTCGCACTCCGGTGCACCGCCATCCACCGGCGCAATTACTACCACCTACAGCCTGTCGGTACAGCGCCGACCTCCTCTAAATACTGTGAGCTCGTTTAGCTCGCTTACTTGAACACACATTTGGGAGGGCTGCAAGTTTTTTCAGTCCATTTAATCACAGACGCTTTCGTTACCTATATTAATTTAGGTTGTATATTCCCTACGATCTAAAAATGATATAGGTAGATCCTTTGAATTACTTTAGAATATTAAGATTCTTTCAACATAAAAATAAGAAAAATTGTGCATTGTCATGAAAAGCATAGATCGGGTGTAAAATCTAGGTCATTTATCATCACATCGTGTCGAAAGCGGATAAATTTCATTGGTAGTCTGTGCCACCCGTGGCCCAGTGTGAAATATTGAGTACCTACCTTTGTGGCCACCGTCTGAAGTTCCGTCCATCCAGAATCAATATTTACGAAGTTATTAAAAACGGAGGGCAAAGGAGTTGGCAATTTGCATGACAGTAAAACGGAGCAGTGTTTATTAGAAAATACCTGACTTTTATGTAGCAGGCACAAAATTTTACCCTTCTGAAAAACCCTTACTCGTCTGCTTCTTTTATATTCTCTCGTCTTCTTATTTTAAAAGCTGATGTAAGCTCCTGTTAACCCCAACCAAATTAACGTAATTAAAATGAAATACTTACGTTAATTTCACTAGACACGTGAATAGATAACAAGGAAATATTGATATACTTATAATACATGTCGCGGTATCTCTTTTGTCATTAAAACAAAATACAGCATTAGCGTAATATCCCTAACGAGAACACTTTTCACACGTTGAAGCTTTTTCGTATAAAAACTAGCTTCGAAACATATTTGAGAAATAAATATGAGTCCACGCATAGAGTCAACAATGCGGAACAAGTGAAACGTTCCAATAATAAAAAAAAAGGTAAAACGGATCGCCTCTCCCGATTTCAATATCGTTTTGCAGGTAAACGAGGGTGTTATTCATATGTGTAAAGAGGGTTTTCGTATACATATCTAGGCGTCTCCATTTATCCCATAGAGAGTTTCTTTCCTTTGTAGTGTCTGATATTTATGTTTTCTCGAGCAAATACCCTTGAAACCTTATTACATCGACATTTCAGAAGTTTTGATGTGTCTGTTGAGAGATGCCGACTATGCCAAGTTTACTGAGTGAATTGAAATGTCGATATTGCTTACAGAAGTTGCAATGCATGAGAGTGCCTATTCTCGTTGCGAGTCGATTTGGATGAATCTGACGGACTTCGGATACACAGATTCCTACGTCTGGAGCCGTTCAAATGGATTAGACCCGAGAGCTATTGCGAATAGAATAGAATCGGATAACCCAAATGTTCCACTCTATAGTCCATGCAGTACCTACTCGTCTTAAAGTCATCGTGTGGTTATGATTATATGCGGTAGGTACCTACATTGTATTCCGAACCGAGTCAGCAGTAGTAACTAAGTATCTTATTTGTATGAAAGTATATAAACACGACATACGCAATGCGGAACGTAGCTCTATTATTTTATCAATAGATTTTACTAAATTGGAAAACTAAACACAAATATCAGTGTATACTATTGAGTATCAAATTTAATTAAATTCCTTTGTTTGATTTGGTATTTCATTTAGCAAATAATCAAAATTTTTCAAAGAAACTATGCATTTAGCTCAGCTAATTTAATTTTAACAACAAGTAAATACCTAAGTGTTGAATTAAATTTACAAAACACTCGTTATAAAAGATTTGGTATCAGTTGTTTTTCGAGATTAAAATAGTTTGCCTTATAAAACGTGTCAAACAGTTTTGTTGGAGTGAAACCGAGCATGGCTGTGTGTTTCCCTGGCAATATAAGCTTCTGTTCAGTCGGATGTGTCTGATGCAAGTTGCGCCAGCCGATACATCTAAATTAAGACATATCATTGATTTACACGCCCATTGTAGGGATGTTCCAACCAGATATGGAAATTAATTTGGCTTCTCAATATTATATTCCAGCAAAGTAAGCTACACTACTAGTACCCACCATTTAATATCATAAGTACACATAACAGTAATATGAATAATAAATAGAAAAATAAAAAGCCGTAGCGTTTTTCTACTTGTAGTTTACAAATGGAATCACCATTCATTCCTTTCTAATATCAGTTTACAACTGCTAGAAAGGAACTTAGAAACAAAAGAAGACTAACTCAACTACTCAGTGCTGGTATCACTGTGATCGCATTTCTCGCTTTTCTTACATTGCTTTAATTAATCTGATGTACTGGTAGTACTTAAGACATTGAAACAGAAACAGTACTGTTTCTGTGTCAAAATACTACATTGTGTCCGTACTCGCTTCCAAACAATCGCGTTCTTGTTTTAATTACTTGGTAGATTTAGCTACGGGCACAAAGGTTATTGTTTTGAACTTGCGCTTGGATCCTAAACTCGCGATTGACGGGAATCCAAAATGAGGATGTATTCGACAGGTTAGCTCGCTACCTGCCGAGAGCGTGAGATATTGAAAACCGAGACTCACCGAGCCTGAGGTCATCTGTTTGACCTTTTTTTATTGGCAACATTTCACTCGTTCCGCATTGTGGAGCGTTTGACTGAAACGGGTTGCGTTGTCAAATTGCGCTGATATTTTAGCCGGTACCTGTATAACCTTCATTTACAAGCCAATCTACTTAGGAATGTCGTAAAGGGATCTTTTTAGTACGCTGCGGCGGGCCCTAATGTTTCACACTGAGATTTTGAAGTGAAAATATTCTCGATTTTATTTGTGGTTTCGTCTAATTTTTTTGAGACGACATAAGCCAAGCCTCAGCCGAATTTAAGCATTTAAATGAGAACTAATTAAGAACATAGTTTTTTTATTATTATATTGAAACGTTAACCGTGTTTCTGAAGAAAACATGAAAATTCCTGAAACATTTTACTGAAAGAACTCGAACAAAATCTTTATACATAACAAGCGATCCAAGCATTCAACAGAATGCAATCTTAGTAAGAATTCTTCGCAAGCGCTTAGCAAGTAGTTTAAAGGAATGTAGTACACATTAGTAACGTGCGGCGCGGGTGCAAGGAACTTGTCCTGTAGGGATATTACTTTAATCGCGAAGGCCTTCGTTATGGTCGAAGTTTCATGAGCACGGTCTCAGCAAGTTGGCCGCTTATTGCTCCCGCTGGCGGCGCTGGTGTCTCGTTACGCCTCCTTCCTTTGTTTTTATGAATCAAACTCGCCAAGTTTCCAAGTTAAGATTTTCACGTTAATAGTAACCAATTAGTGGCCGAATGAGCCATGTTGAGTGAGATAAGGAATCTTGCATTGATGAAATAAACTTTTTTAAGTAGGTACCTAAGTAATGCAAATTTTTATTTGCATTACCTACTTTAAAAAATATATTTTATCAATAGTAATAAGGAATAGTAGTTTAGAAATAAGTAGGTAGGGTACCTAGATTAAAGTAAAAATAATATTTTATAACCGCGGCCGCATGCTCATTCAAATGAATGGTAAGTATAATATAACTATAATAAGATCGACTGGCTGTAACCGAAATAATAAAGGGATTGAAATGATTCCAAAGGTAAGCTTCATTATTTCATGAGAACTTGAAATTGCAATTTTGTCACAAACATTTATTAACTCATGTGTGTAAAATGAACAAATAAATCTTTTGATAACAACGAAACATCTTTTTGAGAAAAGTATTTTACAAGCCATTTATGACGGTTAGCGAACCAAGCAGTCCCCACAGGTTCGTCGTATCATGGCCACGAAACTGTCACAGATGGTTTGTTAACTGGCACAAACAGGGCACAGGTGTAATAATATTAGCTTTCCTGTTGACTCAAAGCATTTTCACGCTTATTTTCTCTTACGCTTTGTATAAAACGATATAACTGGAAAGTAAGGTTTTATTTTACATTTTGTTTTAGCACACAATCTATCTTCTAAAAAATAATTAAAACTTTTCGTACCTTTTACAGAGGATGAACGCTTAACCTACACATTTTTTTAAATACAAATAAGTGCCCCAATATGCACATAAATTATGTAGGTATGTGTAATATGTACCTATATAAAAGGATTGACCTTTTATACATGTTACTAAGGATAAAGTATCTGAGGATCTGAAGGGATGTCAACCCATGATGGGGATTACATCGTGAGCCTATTTTATTATTTCTATTTTCCCTCTACGTTAAAGTAATCTTCTTGAACATTTTTGCAGCCACTGGCTATTTTAGGAAGTTTACTTTACCGCCCAAAATATCAGCTGTCTAGGAAAATAAAGTAAAATACTAACAGAAGGAGTGCAACGTGACGAGGAAAAGGCTCTAATACAATGACACACAATAATAACGTGTTCAGTTTTGTGGATTAAGGTCAGTGAGATGCCTATAGCTACGAGTGTAGGTACAGTCAGCCACTAAAGTTAAATGTAACCTTATTATTTTGTTCAAGGTCTGAATCATTATTTAGCTGGTATTAAAGGCAAATGGCTCCCTAGCTACTTGGTAAAAATAGTCATTAGCTAAAGTTTATTTTTGTATTGAAAAAGTTTTTGAGAAATGTATTTATTTAAAAAAAGAAAAAGCAGCTTGTTTATAAATAAATAAATAAATAAAAATTTTTTTTTTGTTTATAAAACTTTTTTTGTTATCAAATTTTTGAGGATCAGACGAGGATATTTAGAGTTAAGAACAAAAATGCACTTCAAGAAAATTGCTCTCTTCTTACGAAATCGAAGTCGGTAACATTTTTAATTTTGCCACTTGTGTATTTTTATAAGTACTTACATAATATGTTTGTTGTCGACTGTATTTAGCAACTTATTCGTAGATATGGGTATCGTTCGTCTGTCCTCCGGCAGTTCGGCCAATCGCAGAATTGGCAGTAGATATGTATTCCAAGGTTTTGAGCGGCTGCCAACATAAATCTTTTACAGTCCATCGACGCCTTTACATATTTTTACAACCATTTATGATGTAGGATAAGATGGACTAGATAAATCGATAAGTAGAGAAAATAGGGTCTCTTATATTGCTAAAGCGCTTATGTAGGTTGCTGTCATTTTTGATAGATGGACGAATTAAGAGATTCTTAGCGAGGTCGCCAAAGGGATGTGTGGCTGCTAGAAACATTATTAACAACTTCGGGAAGTGGTTAGAACCTATTAAATTGTCACTCCTGTTAAAAATACTCGTATCTTCAATATTATTAGACTTTATGCAGAAAAAAAGTCTACTTAGTCAAAAACACACGCAAATTTACTTTTACCAAAATTGTGTTTGCTATAATTCTGTGTTGTTATAATAATTAAAATCTCGGATTCATTTTCCACAACACTGACAATAACAGCTGCATTGTACAGAATAAAATATGCACAAGTGTCGAGGTAAGGAATTAAAAAAGTTATCTGGCAGAGAACCAAAAGTCTAAGGCATAGCTCAAAGGATTAGCAAGCTAAAGCTGCATTTGGCTGTCACGTCTAGCGAACCGTGGTTTTGAATATTCTTGATCAGAAATTCAGGAAGTACTTAAATGGGGTTAGAAAATGGATTTTTATATCTCCTTTCCTGGTAGCTTGATTTGTCCTGACAGGGGTTGAGTTGCCGTCGAAAAGGGTCAAAATAAACATTTACCTATCAGATTTGTTTGTCAAGAGTTTTGCAATTATTATTCACTTTTTATTCAGAATATTTTTTTACTGAAAAATCATGAACAGCAAAAATATACATTTTATAAAAACAAAACGGATCAAAGGAATACCATGATCATTTTAAATAATTTTACATTGGATTATGATTCTCAATGTAATTGGGTACATTAGGTACCTACATGAAATTTAATTAAAGATCGTGTAAAATTAGGTAGGTACCTACCTCACCTACCTCATGGAAATGACAGATGAACACAAACCTAATTTAGAACCCGCTCAACCTTCGGATAGAAAGTCTCTCTCACCATACTAACAAGGTTGTGAAACAATATTTTAATTAGGTAGATAAAATACTGTTTATACACAGTATTTTATAGTAGGCTGTTCCGTGTAACTAATTTTGCTATATTATGTTTTATAAGTGGATAAATTAAAAAAAAACTTAACTTAAAAATAAACAAACGTCAAAGGCAAAGAAGTTGGAAAACAAGATTTATGTAAATTTCTTCATTCGCGCACGGCGGAGTGAAATCACAGGCTGTATTTATTATAGCCTCTTCAGAGAACGGAAGTAAGCTCTTCAGCAGCTAGGAGTAGTTTTAAACGGCACTTGCCGTAGTTCCAGTTATTTATAGTGACTTGAAAACGAAATACTTTGCCCCGGAACGTTTGGGAGTTGTGATCAAATATTCAAGTGACTAAGCGACATTATTATTGTGTTAATATTCGATCAAAGGTGATATTCTAAAAACGGCAAATTATACCTACCTACTTTAAATCAAATTAAATATGATCACGACTGTATTCCTAGGGAGCGGTAGATATTTCTTTTCAGATCTTTTAGGCAATTTTAGATTGAAGATGTCTTAGGGTAGTCAGAATTATGTCCACATTTTGCAGAAGTTAACTTTCCATACGTGACAGGTTGCAAGGCCATCGACGCTGTTAGCTGTTAACTAGTCTCCTGATGTTGTTTTCCTTCACCGATTAGAGCTTTGTACTAAAGCGTACCTATATAAATATTTAAAACATACTGTGACATCATTCTAAAAATTATGAAATGTAGGTAGGTATACATAAATGATTGTTGCTGACTTTACTAACCCATTCTGCAAACACGACTCTAAAATTATTACATTTTATAATTATAATTAGTACCTAATAAAGTGATCTAAGGAATACTATCCTACTAATATTCGCGAAAGTTTTACTAAACGCAAAAGAAATGTCACTTTTTATCCGGGTTAGTACCACGCGAGCAATGTCGCTGGCAGAAGCTTGTAGCTATTAAGAATTGTTTTTATACTTAGGAGGGTAGTTGTTCTTATGAAACAAGTTAGGTAAGTATAATAAATGAACTCAATCTAAATACTCATCTAAATACCGTCTGAAAGAAAACGTGCGTAAAAGTCAATGAAAAGTTTCTTCGGATACACAAAGTGACTATAAAAGCTTTTATTATGTTTTTATTGCCTGAGGAAAACGTTTTGAAACAATCTTCAACTCTTTATTATTACGCAATACAATTTAAGATTTGTTAGCTTTGAATTGCTGAAACCTTGATACACAAGAGAACCAGTTTAATACTTGTATAAGTAGGCACCTTAATACCGCGGTGGTCAAGTTGGACCGAACTTTGTTCTCATTATAGACCCTCTTACACAAAAGATTCCAGATAACAAACTGGTGAACACAATAGCGTCCTAAACTTGGGTGATACGGGGCTATTACCACTGGCCGGCAAATATTTGAGTATCATCTAAGTTGGTAAAAAGTAAACAGAGACGGGGTGGGTCCCGATGCCTCGAGTTAATTGAGCACATTAGTCATACGTCGGGTCGTTGCGCGGTGGCCGAGGCCTTATCTGCCGTGATTTGTGTCGCCACTGAAATATAAATTATAAACCCACCCGAAATTATAGGTTAAAACAACAAAGTGCCACCTGTATTTGTTTAGCGTTGAAAGGGTGGGTAAGCGACAGTCAAAATTGTTTAACGAAAAATAACTTATCATTTCATGCACGTCCAAGTGGTACAACTATTTCAAAATTAAGTACTTATATAAAAAAATGTAAAGCTAAGAAAAACTTTTCAAAACGCAAAAATAGGCGCGATCTAGCATTGGGTAAAAATTAGCAGCGACATCTACCTAGTTCTGATGGTAACTAATTTACTAAAATAGCCTGATCTATGAAAACATCGTAACTCTTAAGAAATGGGAGATCACGTTACAATGGGGGCAATTCTGAGTGTCGCAAAAGCTAAACTAAGCTAACTAAAATTGTTGCCATCCTTTTTATTCCCATCGCTATGAAAGGGACGGCAACAATTTTAGTTAGCTTAGTTTAGCTTTTGCGACACTCAGAATTGCCACTAATAGCTGACTATTTCGACCTTTTTTATCATTTTTAAAAAAACGATATACTTATGTACCTACCTATTTAGAACAAAAATTAATTGGATCGCGAGTGCAAAAAATGCCCATTCATTATGATACCACATTCAATACATTTGATTAACTTTTTTTTTACTATCTTCGGAACCCAATATCTTTACAACACACTAGATTACCAGCAAACTGCCTTAGCACTACCTGTATAAGTGTATACCTACCAAGTTTCGTGCAGATTGGATTAACGGTACGATAGTTATGCTAGCACAAATAAGTGAAACATTACATTTTATATCGAAAGCAAAATAACCTAGTAAGTTGCCACTAAGATCTTTCGCTTTGCTGACTCTATTGATGACAATGACTACCATAATAATTGATTATGATGGTGATAAATATTATGTACCCAGATATAACGACGTTTATAGCAAGCCAATATTACAAACAAAATAAGTCTAGCAGGTACTATTGTTAGATTCTCATACACACTCTACTAAAGTTTTGTACCTACGTTTAAAGGTTCAAAACTTTAGTAGAACGTGTATTAAAATAATTATCTGTGGTAGAGCCCAATAGTTGCTACAGCTTCTGCCATCTAGTGGTGCGTAATTTAAACTTATTAAAGACTGTATTGCTTGTGTATTGCTACGAGAAATGAGGTTCGTGGAATTTTTTCGTACGTGACTCTACCCACGAAAAGAGAATCCGTTTGAAATAGGCGAAAGCCACTGGAATTACCTTGCCTGATCACTAGGCTACGGAACCACGTAAGGTATGTAGGTGGCGCTAATCAGAAATTGGGCGCAATTCGGAGTGTCGCAAAAGCTAAACTAAACTAATTAAAATTATTGCCATCCTTTTTATTCCCATCGCTATGAAAGGGACGGCAACAATTTTAGTTAGCTTAGTTTAGCTTTTGCGACACTCAGATTATCTTACTAATAGTTTCTGCCCTCGACGTAAGTGGTTCCCTAACCTAGTGGTCAAGCAGCTCGGCTTAAGAGCGATCTCTTGTATCTACGCAGGTTCGAATCCTGTAGGAGCCAATAACTTTTAATAAGATTTTTCATTTCTAATGAAATGCCTAAGTGTGGTTTACCACTATAAATTAAATAAACTATAGATGTCGGTAGGTCCATATTCATATACCTACCTACCGGTTCTTAACCGTGGTACGGTTGTGTAGTCCGGCCAGCTGGACTATGGAAAATTTGTTTTTTCGATAGTTCGGTTGACCGGTTCAAGGAAAAAAAAAAAATTTTCAGCTGTCCGGTTAACCGAACCATGGAAAATAGTAATCTCATTGTAATACATGCAGTATGTAATCTTTTTGCTTGGGTGTCACTTGTAGAGAAGGATTTACCTATTCAAAGATAAAAGACTGCTAATTATACTGACGGTATACTTACCATCACTTGTTAAATCAGTCCTAGTTGGTACAACAATGATGACGTTGGTATTCGAAAAACACAGGTACACATACATACCTATAGGGAATTTAGGCAGGAAAGTCCAGGGCAGCAGGAAATTTTTCTGTAGTAAGTAATGTAAAAACATTCAAATTCAATATCCTTTTATTTAAAAAAGATTAAATAACATTCGACTAACAAATCATTTTTTCATCGAACAAATACAACATTCTAAAATAGACATCACAGATAAAAATATAGACACAAAATATTCTTTTGCCACTAATATTCTTGCCGGTATTGATAGTAATTTTGTATAGTTTACTAATAGCAAAATAAGTGCTTTAGCCCGTTAGGTGTTTATGCCAATAACCGCCAAGCATCCTTCCTATCGATTTCTTTTAAATTCCAGGGTCCATTTTAAATTCCCCAGATAATTTTAAATGAAATTATGAATGAATACCATTTTAAAACTTGTATAAAAAATAATTAGGAGGCTTAAAAGCGGCCCTTACCGGACAAAGGAGCCGGACAGAACTACATAGTTAGGAATAAGTTAATTAATTTTTAATAAGTAAACCTAGACTTAAATAACTTTTACTGTATTTAGTGGTAAGGAAATAAAGCTTTTTTTATTTTATTTTATTTTATTTATATAAAAAATAATTAGCCCGCATTAGTTGTCACTGACAATAGTAACTAATGCGGGGAGCGATGAACTTGGCGGCTAAATGAATGTTGCCAGTGCGGAAAATAGTGCCGTGTTTGGGTGTAGATCTTAATTATCGGAATAACCCGACTTTCGGAATTACCCGAAGCCACTCTAAATAATAAATTGTAAGTACCTATAGGAAAATGACAAAATGCAATTCATGTGGATATTTAAGTTATAGGTATTCAATTCATATTTAAAATCAAGCCTAATAAGGATTGGCTTGACCGACGGTTAGCGCGTAGGTACTGTACACGCTGAGCGTTATGTCGTAGTAATAATCCCCAGGACAATCAATTATATGATAGCCGTATTTATTGCGTACATTATTAGCTATATGCGCGTAGCAATTCTTCAGCGCTGCACTGGCTAAAATAGCCGTTTTAGCTAAATCATAATTAGATCATATTTTTATCATAATTATGATCTAATTATGATTAAGCTAAAACTACCTTCTAACATGGGGCTACTCTGTACAGTAGTCGTACATATATTTCATTGCTACGCTTGACCGACTTCAGCGATCACCGTCGGTTTAGTATCAAATACCTTTCTCATGATGTAAAACGAACATTCATTTATTATATTAGATAGAGAGCTTTTGACTCTGGTTATTAAGTATAACAACAGGAATTAGTGCAATGGTCTTAGCTGGCAATACAATCTATAATTATTAAATAACGGCGTTTAGTTTACAAAATGTACTGGTTTTTGTCGCTCCAGAAATTTATAAAAGTTATAATTACAGCATTTCGAAATACACAATTTCGGTACCGAAGTACCTATATAATTAATAAATGCTTGCATTGTCAAATTATGCAAGTTACCTACGTTTCTTAAAATTAGTCATAAGCGTAGGTACATTATTGGTAAAACTTCACACTGTGTGAAATATCAACGTGGAATAAGTTAAACAATAACTATTTTGAAATAAACGTGCTGTAGGTACCTATTGATTGAATTATTTATGTACGTACATTACTAAACATTTATACGTTATATATTAATTTTTAAATTTGAAATGTAGATTTGATTGTAACATATTGTTCTAAATATCATTACATTACATACATAAATGCATTTGGACAAATCAGAAAATTGAATGTGAGAAAAATGTAGTGATTGATATGTTTAATTATAATTTTACTACAGAACAAATTAAATTAGGCATTTTACAAAGATTTTAATTATTTTATTCTTGCTGAAACACATAGTACCTAACCTACTACCATTTTATCTGTTTTTTTTTTCAGTCCAAGAAACATAACATGATTTTATACATAATAGGTACCATTTTGTACTTTATTAACAAAGCTTTTCTTACATTATGTTTTGTTATGTACAGTCAAATAGGTACCTAAACATATTTCTTTATAAATAAGTAGCGTAATTTCTAATAATTTAGATACATTGATTTCTATGTTATTTACAAAACAGTTGTACCTATTGTGTGTTAGTTTTAAAATTATGATATTGTTTTAATTTAATGTAAATACTTATATTTGAAGTGCCGTCGGAAAATTAAACACTGTAATATGAAATATAAATGTACATAAACAATTACGTAATAACTATTTACAATGGGAGTTGTATGCAGTTTCGAATGCCGTAGTTTCGAAGTACGCTGTTTAGAAAAATATTTTAAAAACTATAGTACATTTTTGAAAATTGCAGTTGCAACCCAAAAAATCTAACAAAATAAAAAATAAACAGTTATTTTTAAAATGAATATCTGACAATGCTGATATTTAAAAGTACAGGAACTTGTTATAAAAAGAAAAGTAGAAGTTGCTAATCATTTTTTCAGATATTGGGATCAATTTGGTCTGAATGGGAAAAAATCCGTATTAGAGAAAAAGACACTACAAAGTAAAGAGGACCTACTTCTATTGCTTTACCTGTGAATGTAATACTGCCGATATTATTGAATTACTTGAGCAAATGATGACGAACACAACATCAAACTGGCACATTTGTCTAAAACCGAAGGTACTACCTAGCTAATATATTTTTACGTAACATTCACAATTGAAGGGACTGTAAGGGACTCTGTCCACTACAAAGTATATAAGCCGTGCAATACTTAGCGTTATTTATCACGGTCATAAAAGCGATGTCTGACTCTTTCTGGGTTAGCTAATTTAAAACATTACAAAATACTTCAGGAATTTGACGTATTTTTAATTCAAAACATGAGCATTCATAGTCACATTTATTTATTTGTAACATAAATCGATTGTGCTGTTTTTTTATAAATGTTCCTACACTATATTGTTATCTATTTAATATTTGTTTATACAATACATTATATTGATTTAATTATCAAGACAATTTGGCATCAACACAAAATTTAGTAGTGGTATTTTTACATTGTGCAGTTGTGCTGATATTATGCTAACGGTATTGGTATGGTACGTTGCAGTGGGCAGACTCCTTAAAACTTATTCAAAATAACTTAATACTTAAGTGGTCCTTTTTATTTAATAGTAGGTAAGTTAGTTGATGTTAGTTAGGTAATTGGGGCATTATTAGTTTATACCATTTTATATAAAGAGTTAGTGATTCGTGGAATATAAATAAGTCTGTCTATTACAATTTGTTTATTAGCTTGTATGTACATTTATCTAAATATATGATGAACCAGGTAGTTAACAGTAAATGCAGATCTTATAAATAATCTCTATTTGACAATATGGTATAATTGTATGTACAAAATTAAGATACTGTACCTTCATTAAAATAAATAAGTACATCTACATATTGTCAGAAATACTAAATTCGCTCATAGCAAGTGCTATGAGGACTTGGCAAATCCTTAATAATAAAATATAACATAACGTCTGTCACCTCTCTTGTAGCAACGGTGCTAGGATTTTGTTTTAGTAATAGATTAATATTGTTAGTTGTCAGTGTTTATGAGCATTTTTGTATTAAAAATAATGTACCTTGACAACGTGAGACATCAGTATTCTTTGGATTCGAAATGCTTCATCATTCATGGGTTTCCAATGTGGTACTGTTGCTTTGCTCAATTTGCTCACTAAAAAAATATGTCACTGTAAAATCCCATGTTATATTAAACACAGTTAGCGGCACTAACTGACCAATCAGAAAGCCTTACCTATAGCATTAGAACATAACATACTTAGTTTATACTCGTAGATAGATCATGTTTGTTCATGGTTGCCCCAAATGATTACAGAAAAAGGCATAGTTAGGTAAGTTACCCTTGAAATCAAGTCTAAAGTAATTAGGTAATCAAGTTTAGTCACTAAGAAAACAATTAGTATTCTATCAATCCTTGGACATGCACACAGCGCCTAGTCCAAACATTGAATGCTTGTGTTATGGTAACCAGATGACAAATGTATCCTACGTATACATCGGTATACATATTTTTTGTTATTACATTTGTATTATACCTACTTAGAAAACACCCATAATTAGCGATAAACTTTCGATCTGTCAATGCATTATCTAGCTACTTAAAGTACAGTACATATTTGAATTGAAGGTCTAACTAAGCGAATGTCTATTGTATCTGAAGTAGGTTCTTTTACTCAAATCTCGATTTAGCTTTGAGCTCGATTTATTAGCACAGCCTTTCATGCCTTTGGCCACTCATTCGATTTTCTGGCGCACCAATTCAAAATACTACTTTGTGATTACTAATTAGTCACTAACTTGCTAATTCTCGTCAGTGCGCCGCTAACTGTGTAATCCTAAAATGCCTAAGTTCAACATCTACAAACTCAGATCAACTTACGCTGGACACTCGATGGACAAAGATTTCTTCTCACTGTTTACTCGTTTTAATAGTTCATCTGACCATCGATGCGCTGTTCTGTCGACTGTTGAAGGCACTGTTAGACAGCTCATGCCACCATATTCACACGCGATCTGGAAATGAAATAAAAGTGTTTAAGAAAGACTATGAAATAAAAGGACATTAACCCCGATAATCGTAAGGAGCTATTTCTGTCTGTCACCCCGAATATCCCCCACGTGGTGGCAGATGGTAGTAAGTACTTACTTACTTATAGTTGAATATAAATATATTGTACCTCCTTAGAATTATTTATTTAGATAAACCAAAACAGTACCTACGTGGACAAAAAGTAAACAAAGTACCTAGTTTTTTTTTGAAAGAAAGAAAGAAAGAAAAATCATTTATTCTTGTAGGACCGCAAGGTTCACTTAAGTTTCGTTTTACATGCTAGGTGATTCTAATGCCTGTTCCAACGCGACTCCCTACACCAGGGAAAGAATCAGGCAAGATCCTGGTGGTCTATTGCGCGGTTGCAGCGCGTATTAATACGCGAAAACAAGTTGTCCGGTAACATTTAGCTAGCTCTTTGGCCTAAGAATTGGAACAGGCAATAGAATCACCTAGCATGTATCTAAGACGATTCGAAGTGATCCTAGAAGTCCTACTGAAATAAATATTTTTTCGTTCATCCTTTATTTCATTGCGTGCCTATTGCTCATCTTTGCCACATGGTTCGCCGGAGGGCTGTTTGTCGCACTATACTGTGTGCAATGTACTATCACCCAAAGCACCGCTTCACCACCTTAAGGGTGCTTTTTCTGTGACGCAACTAGCAGTTTACACCGCTTTACAACATTCGAACACCAATAGCAACAAAGTATTTCGGTGCTTTGTTATAAAGTTTGAAGAACAAATAATAACAGTAAGTTTTTAACAATGGTAAAAGTCATCAAACAATTATTGCTTTTAGATGTTTATGACTCCGATTGGTCAAAATAAAAAGGGCAGGATCAGCTAGCTAACATCTTGCAAGCTAAACTGTTTCAAAATTGGTAAAGCGACGCTTTTGGTGATAGTACATACCCGGTAGTGATGTAGCAGCGCTCGGTCGGTTGGCACGCCGACGGAGCTGGCACCGGGAGCTAATTCCCAGATGAAGTGGTTTCCTAACTCGACGGCATCGCGCGGCCGCAGCGCGTATTTGCTGCGGTTCTTTAACGCGTGTGGTGTCGCCCATCTTCGCGTCTTCCGCGCTGTTGTCAGCGGCGTACTCACTTCTGTGTCATCCTGTGGAGGAACACAGAAGACAATTTATTTATCTACAAGAATGCTCCATAAATATAAAATATAATAACAGCTATAATAATATTATAGTCGATGCCGTGATGAATTTTAGTGGTTACTCCTATAGTGCGTCTAATGCGGGCACCACACCTTGGAGGGTTGGAACGTGTTGGTTCCAACACTCCAATGTGGTGATCGATCTTGGACGGATATTGGACACAATGTTGGAACCAAGTTGAAGCCAATGTGTTTTGCCCTCATAAGAGTAATAAAATCCATGAAAATTTACGTCATAGAGTCATGTAGTTAATGTTGGACTTTGAAGCCTATCCACTATCTAAGCCAAATTTTTACAGTATATTCCTGTTATATAACAATTGATAGTACCTCCCACAGTAAGTAGAAGAACGCGTTTCTGAACAAGAAAGCAGAGGGCGCTTTCGAAGGTGGATTGTAGGACTCTCGCAGGGCCGTCAGCATCTCGGGTATTGCCTTCTCTTTCCTCGGAAGAACCACCTCATCGACATCTATGACGAGCAGCCAACCCGCGTTCTGCATCGACCGGTAAAGGCAGTCGTTGAACGCTGCGAATTGACCTTCCGTCCTGAAAATATTTTTCCTCTGAAAAGCTTTATGATGATGATTACGAATAATGGAGTAGTAAACACGAATGCATGTTTTAACCATTTGAAGCCTGTTTCATGAAAAATATTCACAGAGAAAATGATGTTCCTAAACACAAAAAAGTCAGTCAAATGGTCAGATAATAAAGTGGTAATAAGATCACTATTTAAGTAGTAAAAACAGTGCAATAATAATAAGGTTCCGTTATTACCTAGTGAGAAACGAAATCCTTAAAGTTTAGGTAAGTACCTACTTAAATGTCAACATTGAATCATACCTTAGTTAGACCTTTAAAAGACCTTCCTTGATCGCATTTTATTTTTATTTTTACGAACGTGCTCCAAAAATATATTAACTCAGACAATATCGAATTTACGATGCTGATTTTAGTATATTTGTTTTTTAAACAAGATTTTGTTGTTTACCTGTCACCTAGTGTGCGCTGCCGTTAAACCAGTAAACGCGTAGGTAGCTTAGAGGTTAAGCAATACCTATCAGCAAAAAAGGTATTATAATTTAACCTGTTTGTTTGGATAATATGCCTAACGATTTTAACACAGAATCTGTGTTAATAGTGCAGTACTGTGTTATGCCTTTAGTCGTAACGCTAAGCTAAGTAAATTACTTACACAAACCTCCCTAGCATTCATAAAGTAACTACTTAGGTACGCTAATATTTATGAAGACGTAGGTACCTGATTTCAACTTTTGACACGAAAGGTAGTTTCCAAGGCAGCATCGTGATAAGGCCTTGCTTCTTATAATATTCGATGAGGCAGCCTGCTGAATTGCTGATCGACTCGTTGTACATGTAGAAATGGCTGACACCAAGTAGCCGGTTTATCTCAAACCATTCCACCAGCCAGTCACTTCGGGAGTATGAGAAGTGAAAAGGTTTTACGCAGACATGCAGTGTTTCCTGAAAAAAAGAGCCGAAAATCAAAACAATGAAATATGATCAAGACCTAGGTACCTATTAGTATTTCGATCAATAACTTTTTAAAGGATATCACATTAAAAAAAACAATAAAATAATAAGCGAAGGCAGTCCGAAAGACATGCACCGAAAACCGTGCAAAATAAATAAATAGTAACATTTTTAAACAATTATTAACCTTAAAAGATTCGACAGATAAAATATTCATAAATGCATAAAAGGAAGTTGACATATTTACTCTAGAAAAAAACGGTCTTAGCAAAGTTCTTCAATAAAGATGAAAGCCCCAAAAAGTGTCCTGTTGGCGACATTATTATATTACAATACCCAATAATCAGTCTCAAAACAGCTGGAGACGTTTACTCATTATTACATCATTCTCTCACTCAGTCATCAATAGTCTCGCTATGAGCCTTTACTACTTTGATTAATGAAAGCACTTACATACTTATTCTAAGAACCTAAATGTTGAAATACTTGACCTTTACTGATACAAGATTAACACAGATAACTATTTATAGACAGAAGAGAAATATGTATTTCTTAGATCAAAATTAAATGTATTTAGAAATACAATTACGCTGTTATATAGCCTTAACAACTTACGGATTTGATAAAATTATACCTACTAATAGAGGGTTTTAACTAACAATAAAACTTACCTATTATTTTTCCAAACGATATCCGGAATCCATATTGAGTCAAGCATCTGTCTTTTAGCGAAACTTCCTCCTAGTTAGTTCCTCCCTTGAACTATCGGCGCCACTGTTCACCTCGTTTTTGCAGCAAACAAGTTTACGACCGAAATGGCGGCACAGCTTTTTCTTCATTATACTCACGATTTACCAGGTAGGCATTGCCTGGATTCCGGATATCGTTTGGAAAAATAATAGGTAAGTTTTATTGTTAGTTAAAACCCTCTATTATTTGTTCCGTTCCGATATCCGGAATCCATATTGAGTGATGTGTTTGTTATCTCCTGGTAGCCAAATGTAGGTCATGATGCTATAATGTGTATGATAATGATAAGGTAAGTATAAGTAAAACACCATGTATATGAAAATGAAAAACAATATATTATTAATCTAGTATATATGAAATCAGACATTGTTTAAACAATATTTATAAATCAATAAAGAATTCAGACAATGTATACATCTTCATTGAACCTGTTACCGCACTGATTTAAAGAATTTCGATAATGAAACAGAATCAGAATGTGTACCACTTGATTGATTTACTATTTCTTTCTGGTAATATTTCCTAAAAGTATGTTCCTGTTTCCAATTGCTTGTTTCAAGAATTTGATCAATCGGGAATCTTTCTAGCCAATTAAGAGACGCTACGGCAGATCGCACCGAGCCCGGCGAAGCTTCGACACCTGCCTCTTTAAGTACAGACTTGATCCAGCCTCCTATTACTGTTCTGGACGCTGGCTTAGGATCACCTCTAGCGGTTATAAAAAGATCAGACAGTAAGGTACCTGAATTTCGACGATCCTGTGAAGTCCTAATTAGTTGGCGAACCCAATGTACACAGTCCAAGTTTTTCTTCGGGTGTACCTTTATTCTCCAGCCAGATTGTCTGTAGTTGACGTCATCGGTTTTTGATCCAAAACAGGGCCAAAACACTATTGCATCGCCCTCATCTATGTATTTCTCGTCATCAATTCTCAGTAGTGTGAGGTCATGAACTCTGCGTCCTGAAGCTAGCAGTAGTAGAATTGCTAAACGCCTGGAAACTTGATACAAATTATTTTCATCAGGTGAATGGTTATCAAGAAATTGTAATACATGCTTAACATTCCAAATTGGTGGTTTCATTTTCTTGTCCTTTGCTACAGAAATAGCTTTAAGCATATGTTTGATAAAGAAGTTAGATGACAAATCTTTATTACTAGAAAAATTTGTAAAAGTAGCAATCACAGATTTGTGAACCAAAATCGTTCTAAAAGCCAAACCTTGGTTGTTGTGTAGATAAGCTAGATAACGAGCTACTTGTTCCGGATTCGGGTCTTTGAATGAGGTATTTTCTGAGGCACACCAAGCCTTCCATTTGTTCCATGCGGGTCTGTAGGTGTTTAGAGTGGATTTTCGCCAGCTAGACAACAAAAGTTTTTTCTCTTCTACCGACCAATCCTTGATTACTTCCGTCCACCCGAAATCAGCCATGCTTCCAAACAAATGTCCTGGATCTCCGGCGGATGTGTTCCGGTTCTCGTGTCGATCAATACTTGTTGAAGGTTCGGTATGAGATACGGTTCGTGGCTGGACCGGGCTAGAAGATCTGCTCGCCAAAACACCTTGTGCCATCTCGGAGCAATCAGAATGTACTGACCTTGGGCTTCGTTCAGTTGAGTCAATACCTGAGGTATGAGGTTGGGCGGCGGGAATAACCACGCCAGTTTGTATGTCCATTGATGTAGAAATGCATTGCAGGATAGTGCTTCTTGGTCTTGCGGATCCAGTGAGACATATTTCCGTACCACATGAGCTGTCTTGGAAGCGAATAAGTCTGCATCTGGGGTGCCCCACATCATGAATATGTCTCTCGTTGCTACCGACGTTAAGTGCCATTCTGGGCAAACTTTGCCACGCGATAGAGCATCCACCTCGCCGTTGAATCGGCCGGGCAAGTACTGAGCTGTCAATAGGATGTTTACCTTGTCCAATATTGCTAGTAGCTTGTGTGTCTGATTCAGAAGTTTCTTCGATTTGGTTCCACCTTCCTTGTTGATATAGGCTACAACGGTGCGGTTGTCGGTTTGCAGTAAAATGTGAGCATTGTGTAGGCGACTGTGCTCTTGTTGGATCGCTGCATGTACTGCGAACAACTCTTTGAGATTCACATGCCACGACAGCTGTTGTTTCGTCCATCGTCCTGACATTTTGAGATCTCCCAGCTGAGCGCCCCATCCGAAGTCCGATGCATCTGTAGTTAGAAGGTGAGAGAACGGATCTGTATGTATTGGTAGTGAGCCCTGGACTGCTTTTAACCACCACTTCATTTCCACTGTTACCGCCTCTGGTATCTTCATTTGCAAGTAGGGATGTTCTTTTGGAAGAAATCGACTGTGGAATTGTAGAGTGCGACAATGCAGCCTTCCTCTGCGTATCACATACGAGGCGAAGTTGAGTCTCCCCATTAGGGACTGGGCCTGTCTGAGGGACCAACTGCCTTTGGACATTTGAACTGTAAGTGCTCTGCGTAGCGTATGGCACTTTGGTTCCGACAGGGACTTCGTGTTGAGTTGTGTGTCCCAGGTGATGCCCAGAAATTCTAGACGGTGAGTCGGAACCAGTACAGATTTGTCCATGTTGACAGTCCAACCGAGTTGATGCATAAGGTTTATTGTGAATGTTATGTGATCTTGTAAAACCTCTCGGGACTGATTTACCAGCAAAAAATCGTCTAGATAGACTACGCACCTTATGTTCTGGCTTCTCAAGTATTCGGCGATCCAGTTCGTCAGAGATGTGAACGTTCTTGGCGCTGATGAGAGGCCGAATGGTAGGCAGGTCATCTGTAGGAGCTGGCCATTGTAGCTGAGTCTCAGGAACCGCCGGTGTTGCCTGGCTATAGGCAAGTGGAAGTAGGCCTGGCTCAGGTCCATTTTCACCATCCAGTCTTGGCTTTGTAAGAAACTTGGCATTCGAAAGTGACTGAAAAGCTGAAAACCTTTTAGTTTCACAAAACAGTTTAAACGCTTCAAATTGAAGATGGGTCGAAACGTTCCATCTGGTTTGGGTACTAGAAAAAATGTTGAGAGGTAGCTGGGACTCATTTCGGCATTTTCTAGTACGTGTGTCTTCAAAATATTCTCGATTTGTTGAGTCATGTGATAACTTTTCTTTGTCGCAAAATTTCTCATAATAGATTGATTTGGATAGATCAGGGGTGGCTTCATAACAAAAGGGATGCGCACTCCCATTAAAAGCTTGCATATGTAGTTGGGTGCTCCTAGATTTTTCCATGCATGTAAATATAGCTTTAGACAGCCCCCCCGAAATGGTTGCGAGTCATAAACGATCGTGTCTATTCTGTGAGCGAGAACGTGGTTTCTTACCTTTGGAATAGCGTTGCTTGTTCCTCGCATTGGTAGGCTTGTTGTCGTTACTGCCCGATGCCTTAGACTGACCTTTGGAATGATCCTTGAAATTGTTCCTCCGAAAATTGTCATTAGTCTGTTTGCTAGTTGATGGCTTCGGCTTGGCATTGTAAGCACGCTTTGGCATGGACGTCGAGGCTGCTGCTGTATTTTGTGTACGCTGAAAGCAAGCTGTTAGTTTCTCGCCCCCCCCTATTTTTTGAAGGTAAGTGGCAAGCATGTCGCTATCAAACAAATTCTCAGCACTGGGTGGAATTTTCTGCAAGGCACCGCAATGATATTCTTCGGAAATCTGCTTAATAATAGCCTCTCTACGCGAATTTATGCAATCAGCGCGCCTACCGCAAGACATTTGTAAAATATCATCAGACACCTTTGTGTAGTTCGAATCTGCACTAAATGTTTGTTCTATTTTATCAAAAAGAGATTTCGGTGTAAGTGTGGTATTTTTATCATTGGACCAATCTACTAAGGTTTGCAAGGCGTTACGTAATTCATCCTTTTGAGTCAAAACTGCACTCGATAATGCCGCATAGGTTCTCTCCAACAAGTAAGAACGATCGTCATTGGAGCCAGACACATGAAAACGTCGCAATTCATCATTCACATTCAGTTCTACAAAACCGGGGGTAGATAAATATTTTTTCTGAGCCTCCGAAAAACGAATAGCATACCAATCGTTACATTGGAATCTTTGTAATTTTATTATTTTTTCTAAATGCTTATCGTTAGATTTAGGAAAGGGTGGATCTTTCAAAATAGTTGACAACTCTGATAATTGAAGCTGTTGCTGATCAACATCGCTAGCACTAGGCGGCGGTCGTAACCCTATTCCATCATCAGGGGAATTTATTGGCTCTCTGGAAACCTCGGTCGAACGTGAAGCGTTTACTGGTTCATAATGCTTTTGTGAAATCAGATTCGTTAAAAAGGCCACTTGTTGGGATAAGAATTCAAATTTCAAATCACTTACACGTTTAGATCTTTTTGATTTCCTTTCATCCTGTAAATCTTCCGACGAAATGCTCCACGAACTTGGAGAACGACTTCTTTTTCGTGACACGTGCTCGTTTTCACTTTCGTTATCACTTTGTTGCACTTCCACGTGGTCACGACTTTCGATCTCGTCCTCCATAACGAAGGGAGGAATAAAATTTTAATTTAACGCAATTTAATATTTCGATGAATATTAAAATTATATTTAATTTAGTTTTAACTGCGGAGACGTGTTAACGCTAGGTAAAACGACGCTATAATGAAGAAAAAGCTGTGCCGCCATTTCGGTCGTAAACTTGTTTGCTGCAAAAACGAGGTGAACAGTGGCGCCGATAGTTCAAGGGAGGAACTAACTAGGAGGAAGTTTCACTAAAAGACAGATGCTTGACTCAATATGGATTCCGGATATCGGAACGGAACAAATAATAGGTACTAAAGACAAAAAGGTATTACAGTCCTATTTTGACCGCTATGTGTGTCTGTCCTGTCTGTGTGTGTGTAGCACCGTAGCTTTTAAAAGAGTGTCAAATTTGTAGGTGCTTGTCAAACTTTCATTTTGCTGGTGTTCGGTCAGTCCTAACAGACGTAAATTGTAAAAAACATAAGTACTTGCATTGTTATTTCAAAAACGGTATCGTTTTTTTCTACACAAAGGGTGTATGCAAATAGACGTGACAATAAAACCGCTGGTGTGTAAACGATGTTAACGAGGCTCTAATGTCAAGCCCGAAATATGCGAAGGGTACAATCAGCATAATAAGTTGCAAAGAAATAAAATCCCGGAACTTGGTAGATACCCCTCGATCTCACAGTACTAAGATCTCTAAGTGGGTAATCAAAGGCAAAACGGTTTCAGCGAGTAATTTGCCCCGCGCTGAAACTTTGCAATTACGTCGAACGATTAAGCTCATACGAACTTGCCTATTCCTTTTGGAATCTCTACCAAATTTCATTCGTTTTCTTTCAAATTGGATAAATGCTCACATCGGCCCGGCAATGGTCTTAGGCATAAATGTACCCACATTATACACATTCAATAGGTAAGAGCTAAAATTAGCCACAGAGACTGCCTTTTGCTTTGTCTAAAATTACAGCATTCAAATTTGATCTTGGAAAATTTTGGTTCTTAGCGAACGTTTGCATTGTTAGCTAAATCCTATTAGAACAACTTGGTTCAGCAATAATTGGCTTATAATGTTGACAGTACGAGACTTACGAGCTTTTGCAAATTGTCGCAAATTTGAAATATTAATGTATAACTGTGTTTATTTAGCGGCCTAATAAAGCATTTCGTCCTTGATAAACTTGGCGTCAACTAAAGGACATTTACAAAATATTTACGAATATTTTTATATTAGGTTTATTAGGTAAGTACCTAGGTACTCCATGACTGATCGATTGATTTATTGGATAACATAACAGATATATTAGTTCAAGCTAATCTATAGAATTGATGTATGCATAGGTTAACATAATTAGGACACCATATAAAATACATAAATATGCTATTCATATTATACATCACTATTTTTACTAACGCTTTTGATTTTTACAGCATTCACTTTCATTCCTTTGTGTGGAATATATCGTTTTTAAAATTCAAATTTCTTCTTCTTCTTTGTCTTTGCCTCTTCCCGTTATTTGGGGTCGGCTCTCCTCGTTCTAACGCGCCAGGACTTCCTGTCCTGGGTTGTCGCTGGATTTAGCTGGGCCCGCTCCAAGTCCTTGGACACTGTTGACCACCAGGTGGCTTGGGGTCTCCCTCGGCCTCTCCTGTTGTTCGGGAGAGATAGGGCTTGTTTTACTACGTGGTCGTCGCTACGCCTCATAACGTGACCGTACCACCTCATACGCCTTTCAGTAAGCTTCTCTGTCACTGGTGCAACCTTAAAGCTTCCTCTGATGTGCTCATTACGAACTTTGTCGAGTCTAGTGACGCCGGCTGACCATCGAAGCATTTTCATTTCGCTGACATGTAGTTGTTGTTCATGCGCTTTCTTAACCGCCCAGCATTCGGCACCGTACATCATTGCTGGTCTTACAGCTGTTTTGTAGACCTTGCCTTTAGTCTGGATCGGCATTTTGGCGTCGCAGAGGACACCGCTGAGGGCTCTCCACCTCTGCCAGGCTACATTGACTCTGTGGGTTACGTCTTTGTCTATGTTGGCATCGGCCGTTAGCATCGAACCAAGATATTTAAATTGCTCAACCTTCGGCAGAGGTTCGCCTTGGATATGAAGCGTACTTGGGATGATGGGACCGCCGCTGTAGTGGCACTCCAGATATTCGGTCTTACTTCGACTGATGCGTAAACCATTATCTTCAAGCGCCTGCCTCCATAGGTCCAGAGTTTTCTGCAGTTGTTGTGCACAATTATCGATGAGAGCGATGTCGTCTGCATACAGTAAGCACCATGGTAGGGGAGCCTGGATACTTTTCGTGAGATAGTCCATCACGAGATTAAAGAGGAATGGGCTAAGTGCTGATCCCTGATGCACACCGACTTTAACTTCAAAGGGTTTGCCCACACCCGCTAGGCTTCTCACTTGTGTGCTGATATCTTTATACATGTCCTGTATTAGTGATATGTAGTGTTCTGAAATTCCTTGCGCTCTCATAGCTTGCCAGACTAGTGTGCGAGGGACGCGATCGAACGCCTTTTCTAGGTCTATAAACACTAGGTGTAGGTTTTCCTTGTCAGCTCGATGTTTTTCCATGATTATCCTAAGTGTTTGGATAGCATCCGTTGTAGATTTGGATGCGGTAAATCCGAATTGGTTTTGGGATATGATTACGTGATTCTGAAAACGCCTGTTAAGAATTCTTTCCCACAATTTCAGCGTATGTGATGTCAGCTTAATACCTCTGTAATTTCCACACTCACTGACATCACCCTTGTTCTTATAGAAGGGTACCAAGTAGCTTTGCCGCCACGACTTCGGGATGGCATTTTTCAAGAGGATATTATTGAAGAGCGTGGTTAGCCATTCAACTCCTATTGGACCAATATGCTTCCAAATATCGGCAGGTATGTCGTCAGGGCCGACAGCTTTGTGGTTTTTCATTTTGGTGATGGCCATCTTGACTTCCTCAACTTCGATCTGTTGGATTGGACCTGCAGTCGGGGGTATCTGCGGTAGAGGTTGACTTGGGAATTCTTCGTTAAGTAGCTCTTGGTAATATTGGCTCCATCTGTGGTTAATGCTTTCGTTAGACGTTAGCAGTGTGCCATTTTTGTCTCGAATGTACTTATTTATCTTGATGTCTAATGTGGACCTGTGTCGCTGTTTCGCAACTTTAAAAACTTCCACGTCTGTCTTTGCGTCTTCAAGCTGTTGATAAAATGTACTTCTAGACTCAGCCATAGAGTGTGCTACTTTGCGTTTGGCCAGTTGTTTTGCCGATTTGTATTCTATGCGGTCTTCTTCAAGCTTTGTTTGCTGCCAAAGTTTAAACAGGTATCTTTTGGCTCTTAAAGCTTCTTTGACTTCGTCATTCCACCATGTTGGATCTTTGTTCGTGCTTAGCCCACCTTTTGATACGCCTAGGATCTTAGCAGCTTCTCTTTTGCACATGAGCTCAAAATTTGACCACACAGAGTCCGCATCTTTGTTAGTAATATCTTCTACCAAATATTTCCTAAGGGTCTCAAGCAGCTCCGCTCCCTTTTCACTATAAAGTTGGCGCCACTTAATTTTTGGGGTTCTATCTGTTATTGTTTTAATTGGCTTAGGTAAAGTTATACTTGCTAAAAGTAATCTATGCTGAGACGTTATCGCTTCACCTGGTATAACCTTACAATCTTTAAAATGTTTAAGGAGTCTTCTGTCTGCCAAAATATAATCTATTTGTGTGCAGTTTTTACCGCTTTTAAAGGTTATTAAATGTTCCGGTTTCTTTTGGAAAAATGTATTGGAAACTATAAGGTTGTGCCTGACGCTGAAATTCAGTATTTCTTCCCCCTGCTTATTTAAATTTCCATGTCCGAAGCCTCCATGCACGCCCTGGTACGTCACACTTCTCGCTCCAACATGACCATTAAGGTCACCGCCTATATACTTGGCTTCTTCGGGTGGTATCTGATTGATAAGGTCATCAAAATCTTCCCAAAACAAGGATTTATCGGCTTCGGAGCAGCCAGTCTGCGGGGCATATGCAGATATAATATTGAGAGGTTGTTGTTCGTCCATAGCCAATTTGACGGCGATAAGGCGGTCGCTTTTTCTGTCAACTTTAATTATTCTCTGTTTGAGGTGGCAATCTAGTGCTATAGCGACTCCATTCCGTGTGTTGTCGACACCATAGTACAGAAGTTGGTAACCGAGACCAATGTCTTTTGACTTCGAGCCTTTCCATTTTGTCTCTTGTATACAGCATGCATTTATATCTCGTTTATCCAAAATCTTACTTAGTTCCTGGCTTCTACTCGTCATAGAGCCCAGGTTCCATGTCGCTAGTCTAATACATTGTCTTGTTTTTTGCGAATAAGTCTTCTTGTTCTTGTTAAAATTTTCGTCGCTTAGGGGGGACGCCCTAGCATTACCGTTTACTTTAATCGCATTTTTCGCATCTTGAGGCATCGCGTCGCTTAAGGGGTACGCCCTAGTTTTTAAAATTCAAATTTACTTTACCAAAAGTGTAAAAATGATCCTAATGAATAAAGTTTATTCATTAGGATCATTTTTACACTTTTGGTTGTTATTCTATTGTAAACAACAACCCATCTCTATTTCTCTTACCTCAATTCCCTTTTTTGGTTCAGTGTCTAGTACTTTAAGCAGGTTCGTGGATGGTTTCTTAGCGCCAGCGGCTGCCAAGACTGATATGGATGCGCCAACCGTCTCCTGAGGCTTAACCCCGGAGTCGCGCAGAAGGCATAGCACGTACGTTGCACTGTATTTTAGATTCCAGTTCTCTCGGATCGCCTAGGAGATAAGAATGTTTTAGTTAATACGGGTATTAAAGAGAAACTTACCTTCCCTCAATACTATACACATTTATCATTGTAAGTTTAATAAACTAAAAATCACGTCTGGTTAGCTTTAGTTCTGCCTTCCGTTGATGTGGTACCTAGCCGTAAATTATTATTTTTTTGTCCGTTTTCAAATGGGCCAAAGATTCCGTTACTACGAGTACATACTACCAAGTTAAGCTCATAAAACTGTGTTAGTTATAAAATAATTGTACTTAACTGATTTAAAAAAACAATAAGTAGTTAGTAAGTTCATGATCTGAATTGAATACAGTTTTGACCTTTCATTGTATCATTGGACCAATGAGGTTTGAGTGTTCGTTGTTATCTCATCACATACACCAAGTACAGATAAATACTCATTGATGCATGCATAGTTAACTGCGTAACTTTGAACAGGATAACATTAAGTAAAAACAAGTAAAAGTTCTGATCCAAACGAGATGTGAATAGCTCATTAATCCAACTATTTATTTGGGTCTTGCGTAGCTTATTGTAATGTCGCCTTGAGTTTAGAGAGCGTATTCTTTCTATAACAAGATAAACTGATGTAACTCAGAAACAACATTGAGCACGCAAATAATACTAATTTACCGCAAAAGAAGGTTCAACAGGTGGCTTAAGATGTTACGTGTAAGGCGTCGAAGTCGATGAGCATATTTGATCGTTCAACCGTAAGGTATTTCTTACAGCCATTCTGATCAATAGGCACCTGTGCACGATTGCCGGAATTATACTGCCCGAGTTCACATGACCTGACCACGTGGGATGACCTAAATATCAAAAGTTCTCTAATAAATTAGGAACTATCGGTAGATTAAATTAATACTACGCGGCAAGCCCAAAAAAAACTCTTTACAAAGATTTTTTTAATTTCAGAGCAAGCGAAAAAAATAGAAGGTACCTATCTATAGGGAAGTAATCTGGTTCTGCTTGAGTCGAACTCTACGGCTACTCACATATATCATCACTAGTAAAATTGCTTTAATTTAAACAAGTCTAAAGATTCCCTAAAAAAACTGTAAGCGAGTAGGATACTTTAGCCGAAGCAGATACCTAAAAATATATATTTTGCGTTATAAGAGATAAATTTTGTTTTTAACTGAACCGATTGTGACATGGAAAGAACATTGCCTACGTGTCTATAACAACTTGGCTCGGTGTGAATGAAATGTTGCTTAAATTGACTTTTGAACTTTAAAAGTTAGTTTTCCCCATTTCGTGATAAAACTAATAAGTCCGTGTAAACTTTGAATCAAAGTTTAAATATTTGAAACACAACGAACCTATCCTATGCAAAATGGACAGTATCCAAAGAGTACTACGACCTACCGTTGCTCGCGACTGCAAAAAATATGGAAATCAAGACATTAATATTATATTTTTATTTTTTTGGCTGACCAGAATCACAGATGTACCAGAATTAATAAGATTATTTGTATAAAATTTACAATAATCGCGAGACAGGATTGAATGGCGGAAGCGAAAAGAGGCCTATGCCCAGCAGTGGGATGAGAAGGGCTGATGATGATGATGATTGTATAAAATGCTTAACATTCAACATAGTAGATACCAACCTCATGCATGTCCCTAGTTGCTGTACAACTAGAGTACCTACCTACAATTTATCTTTGATCCTAAAAATGGTCACGGTCCTATTTGCACATGATTCATGTACACTAAAACTCCATAACCAAAATTAATTAAACCTACTCACGTGAGTCATCACAATATCAACTTCACATTAGCCAACATGATGATAACATCACTGGAAGCTTACTAAAACAAGTTTCAAATGTCAAAAGTCATCCAGCCTGCTCAAATTGCAAGCGTATTTTGAATTCTGATGAGCATTAGGTACGACATAACATTGTACCTATGAGTTCATCTCAGTATTAATTAATAATTTCTGGACTCTGCTTTGTGTTCATGAAACTGTCGCTACTTCCATTAAAAAAATAAACCAACAGTTTATAATTGTATTCGTTAAAGACGTTAATGAATCTAAAAAATAATCACAATTTTGATAAGTGATTGTAAGTGGTTTTATTAGCTGATACGCGAATACGAGAATCAATAACAAGCGTTTGTAATATGGTTAGCTACAGGCTCTGCATTACCTTAAATATTAACCTTAATTAGTAAACTTAATGTAAATTTATTCGATATACGTTTAAATAACTACTACTTTTTGTGCACCCCTGCCTTCCCACTAAGTATCTCATTGTTTTTATTCCATCCAAAGGTTGTCTGGGAGACATCACTTCTTAGCGATAAGACCGTCCATTCTACAATTATTAATAAGGCTTATTAGTAGGTATATTTTGATTCATTCATTCATTCATACCTTAACTCTGGCTTTTAGCGTGACGGTGCGGTTGTCAGGCAGATAGAGCCGGCAAATGACGGCGTCTGGCGCCCGAGTCTTCGTCGCCGCTATCACCCTCACCGCTGATACTGTGCGACTCTCCACGAAGGCTGAGTATACGTAAAACCGAAACCTGAAAGAAAACATTTCATTTTTAATATCCCTTATATGAAAGCTGAGAGGATAAGGAACATGCATCGATTTTTTCGACGATACCGCCCATAACACTACACGTTTCCTTCGTTAATATAAAAAAATATATATATTTGACGACTTCTGTGGCACAGTGGGTTGAAGCCCGCCTGAGACGCAGAGGTTTGCATGTTCTGCAGATACTAAAATTTCTGTAAAACTTATCCATGAAAGCCATAAATTAACAAGCTATTTGACCTCACCAAACAAATTACTGTCATTATTATCATTGTAATCGAGTTCGTTCACATCTCATAATATCCTGAATCAGTCATGCCTTTGTGATCTTGTATAAAACATAGGTATATAATCAGAATTGATATACTTAGGTATAATTAATTGAGAATCAGAGTAAATGCAAAAAGTATACCTTTTGAAGTATTTTGCAAGTTCTGAAATATAAAAATGTCTAAGAAAACTTAAATTAGAATTCTTTCATTTTCTACATAATAGGAGGCCGTAAAATTGTTTAAACTTAGGAAAGTATTTCATCAAACGCAATAAAAGTCTGGAGAACCTCGTCGCGAATAAATATTACAACAAACGAAATTAAAATAAATGGAGTGTCGTAACCTCTGAGAAAGTCTAAATTGTTTTCTTTATGTATATACTGGTGGCGATTCTGTTGCAACACTGACTAGTTAAATTATTCCTAAATCCGAAAGCTCTTATTTCATTCACGTTAAAGTTCAAAATAAAATAACAGACTGAGTGACATCTCTAAAATACTATAATTTAGTAAAATTAAAGAGAATGTGGGTAGAATTGATCAAGACCATTTTTACTTCTGACTAAAACTACCCGCAAAGATGAAAAACAAGGTTTAAAGTACCTTGTTCTTCAGTGCTATGCTAGATTGGTCTTTAGCATGAACGTAATAAAATCTTTCGGTTTTAGTCATAATTTAGCTAGTCAGTGTTGCAACAGAATCGCCACCAATGTTTAAAGTAATGTTTATTTTATGAATATTTTAAACAGCACCTAATAACAGCATTATACTTGTGGTCATGATCATATTAACATAACTTTATAAAATACAAATAAAACCAATTTAGCCATCTAAGGGTCGTTATAAACGATCAATAAGTATTTTGTACAGTTATTTAAATATGCAGTAATATAGGTTATGTAAATAAATCATAGGTAGCTCAACTGATCTAAGCCACTGCCAAACGGAGGGGGTCCAAGACACTGGCAGCATTGCAGCGCTGAATTGCAATGCTTGTCCGTTGAGCCACATATAGGTGCTAGTCCTCATGATACCACATAGATTATCTCAGTCGTGAGTATCAGAATCTACGAGTTTCTTAGAACTTACTACAACATCTACCTATTTGTTGGTTTGATGCCATGGTACTAACCCGAATGTACTTAAGGTAATCAAACTCTACCCGTTACATTTCTAGATCATACAAACATCATCCTACCACGAGAATCAAACTCTCTTTTGTTTTTGGTTTTATTTATTTATTTGTGTAATAAACAGAATAACATTACAGGCAATACGTGGGACTCTGGAAAACACCAAGTAGGTACATCTCTAGAATTAAAACGAGACACCATTTATAATTCAGGTAACTAGACAACCCGATTCAGTACGCCAAGCTACGCTTTACTTTTTTATACCTTGTAGGTACATAGTCAACAAGGTAAATAAATAATCTAAGCTATAAAGCGAAACAGCTTCGTAAAATCATATGAACAGAAACAATAGTCTTGTATTATTTTTTAAACGATATCAGCTGACTTTACCGTCCTATTACCTATTCTTAAGGACGCAGCGGCGGAAATGCGATGTCACAGCGCAGCGTTTCAATCGTGTGAAGAAAATATAAAGTAAATCTGATAATACTAAACATAAATACGTGCTACTGCATGTAGTCACAGGCACGTTCAAATATAGGTACCTTTATTTGTGACTTGCTTACGATTATAGTGATGCAAACGTATAATAAGTTCACTCACTTATGTAATCACATTAACTTTAATTTTTTTTCGCTGATTAAATTGGCGATACGAATTTTCCATTAGATGGACGACTAATAATAACGTCCACCAACGAGATGGACGGATGATTTGGTCAAGGCCGCAGGGTTCACGGTGGATGCAGGCTGCTTCCAACCGAAATAAATGGAGATCTATGAGGAAGCAGCAGTGAGATGTTGATGATGATGACGAAGAACAACTAAAAATATGCCACTTTGCTATTTAACATGAAATATGTATGAGTGCTTGGATATCGGTACGTAGACTTTAAAGGGCAGGTCCCTACCCTATGTCACCAGAGTTGGCCACTTGCTCATACGAACGAACGAACGAACCCTAGGTCTGCTGACTGGTAGCTGAAGTTTAGTAACTTCTACAATTCTACAAAACAAAACAAGTGCGTATATCTACAATAATAAGTAAGTAGGTATATTCCAATGAAATAAATCTCATAAAATTAAATATAATAATTTACGGATTAAGTAGGTACTCGATAAAATATTAGTATCAGTTCATAAAATACATTCTGTCAAAAAGGTATCGGGAATTGATGATTTGTTTATGATTCCAAATTAAAATTTTAGTTTTTTTTGTTGTTGTTAGATTGGCACAACTGTTTTCTATTTTGGGGCGGAATTTGAGTTGCATCTGTTGTTTATATTAAATACAGTGCTGTTTTTAGTTATATCATATCTAGTGTGTTTGCGAATTTCGTAATGGACAAAAAAATCGAACAAAGAGTTTGTCTTAAATTTTACATTGCCAATGGAAATTCGTGTTATGAGTCACTGAAAATGTTACAGAAGGCTTACGGTGAATCGACTTTATCAAAAAACATGTGCTTATGAGTGGTACAAAGCGGTCGAGATGTGATGGAAGATTTGGCTCGCTCTGGTAGGCCATCAACGTGTGCGACTGAAGTTAACATCGCAAAAATAAAGGAAATAGTGACTGAAAATCCTTATTCAGCTTTGAGAGAGATAGCAGCTAAACTTGCTGTATCTCACGAGTCGATCCGTACCAGTAGAGAGTAAATTCGATGAAAAAGGACATTTTTGTTGAAAAAAATTCTTGATTTTTGGCACCAAAATAATGCACCTTCGCACAAGGCCATCATTGTGACCAAATTTTTGACCAAACACTCAACAAATACCATCGAGCAACCACCATATTCACCAGATATGGCTCCAGCCGACTTCGTTCTTTTTCCTAAACTCAAATTACCACTTCGTGGCACCCGTTTTCAATCGGTAGAGGACTTAAAGGAGAATTCGCGGCGAGAACTCAACTCAATTCCGGGAAGAGCGTCTAAAAATTTTTTTGATGATTGGATAATTCGTTGGCGTCAGTGTATCGTTTCTGAAGGAGCATACTTTGAAGGTGATAAAATAAATTTGGATGAATAACAAATATTTTGTTTAATAATGATCTTTTCCCGGTACTTTCTTGACAGAGTAGTATTAGTACTGACTGAGACCAGAAACTAACATAACTATGATCATGAAAATACAAACTAAACAAAAGCCGTGGGAAGTTGTTAAATGAATAACAGATGCAGCGAAATTACTGGGTAAGAATAATGATGTAGGTACTTTGCTCATCTAGGTGTGTCCTCCAGTCCACGGCTCAATTGGGTTATTTATTGTAGAGTCGGCTCCAACAATGGCACGTGACTGACCATAATTAATACCGAATGTACCAACTGGTAATTGTGACAGTGAATTGTTGTATCATACATGGTTAAAAAGAATATATTTTGCGAATGCCTTTGTTTTCTGTAGACAAAAGTCCAATGTAGGTAACATAATGGGCAACTAGGGAAATAAGTTTAACGTTATGACGCTCATTAAAGTTATAAGCATTTTTGCGTGATACCAAAAATAAACTACTTAAGTCTTATTAAATTTGTACTGTATAAATTTGCGTTTTCTAATTTTATAAGTAAAAAAAAACAAGCTAAACCCTTAGGATCCCAAAACAAAGTAAATAAGTATAAACAAAGCATGATAAAGACTGTATCCCCAAGTTGCGGTAAGTAGGTAGACATATTCAGATCTTTAGGTATTCCCTAATCTTTGATTAATTTGAACTTCGATCATCATATTGTTAGAATTAGAATGCCAAACGTGCGTCCAGATGTACAATTATATTTGGTAAGTACTGCCTTCCTTCACCGTTTGAGTTCGTGTTGTGTGGATATAAGTAATCATCCATATAAACTATGGCTGGCTTTTGAACTTACAACCTATAGATCGATGGAAGTTCCAGGCTTTTCCCCACTCGGCCAACTCAGCTTTCAGATCTCCTGAGACAATATACGTACCCACTAGGGATGGAATGGATTGCGTTATTTAATACCATGGTTTCCTAGCAAAAGCTAATAAGGGCCCTAAGAGCAGGCAAATAAACCCGGATCCGAACATCGGATTCCGCTGATGTGAATTTGCGGTGACGATGACACCAATTGTTTAATGCGATCGATCGCGTTGTTCCATTAGCTATTCAGGGCATTGTATCACATACATTTAGCCATCTCCACACCTAAACCAAACAGGCAATCAAGCAAATTGTTTGATTGCCTGTTTGCTTGAAGCAATCATAATTTTTAACAGGGATTATGTTAAAATTTCCCGACAAATGTTTTAAATACGGTAACTTATGACTATGAGACACGATCTAAGCCAGTTGTGTTCTTACTAAGTGAGTTTTGCTCGATGGTGAACTGGAATAAGAGCTATAATGGGAAATGTAAATGGAAGACACTAGGATGCAATGAAACATGTTTCTAAAGCGTGTGGAGCAAAGATAGGGTTGTTGTTACAACATAAATTTTCGCCATTTAAAGCAAATTAAAAAAATATGATAGGAAATCCATTGATGTACCTACTCAAAGGTGTCCTTAAATTACTAAAATTAGCTTTTATAATCCCAGAGCCTAGAAAAGCAGACGGGATAGTCTAGGACAGGTTAAATTTAGAAATTACCTACACTAAAATGCTAAAACATAAGCAAGTACCTACCTATGACACGAAGATAAGGAGCAATATGGTTCAAAATGATTTGTACAAAGAAAAACATTTTAATGTCTTACTTTAGTGTGAGCTTCGGTTCTTATTTATCTTAAACCAGAACTTTCTTTTAAGTTCCTTTTATTATAAAAGCAGATCCATTTAAATTTCCTTCTGCATAACAAATCTCTTAAGTAAAAGTCTAGCTGTTAGCACCTGGTGTAAATAATACAATCTTGGCATCCATAGTGGGTGATTTCACGCTCAACGCACATCCAGGGCACAGGATATGAGGGTAGTGACGACACGACAGAATAGAAACAGGGAAATGGAAAACACTTCGTTTTCACAGCTGAAGCTAGGGAGGAAATTGTTCGTTTGACGTATTCCGGTAAAGTTTCTGTTTTTTTGAAATGGCGGCAGTTGAAGTCGCTATGTAGCGGAGCGGAGGTAACAGACAAATATCGTGAAAGCTGACGTTTTATTAAAAAAAAAAAGCATGCAAGATGTCAGCAAAAAGTTGATGGGTATATTTCCCTTGAAGCAACTGTAACATTACTCGTTAGTATTTAAAATAATGATAATTGAATATAAGCATACGCTATTATTTATTTTATAGTACCTAGTCTTATAATTATTATTACTTTTATCTATGAAACAGAGTTTAAAGAACTTGGTGGCTATAAAATATTTTTTATTTATTTAACAGCAGAACACATAAAAGTGTGAAAGTGCATATACAAAAGCTTCTTCTAACAACACAACTCGTATGTTTAAAAAACAATCTTTCTTTCAATTAAAAAGGTTATTGCACCAACACCAGGTGTTGTTGCAACCTTTGTATAAAATATCTTATTAGAACAGTGACTGTTTTTAGAAGACCAGGGCTTAACAGACACGTCCTTAACCCAATTGTGATGATTGGACGTGTTTTCTGTTTTGTGTGAAAATACAAATCTTTTGACAATCTCTTCTTCATGGAATAGAAGTTCTTTATCTGACAGATAGAAATAGGGACAAAACAGTTTGAACAGTACCTAATAGTTTACTACAATATTATTGTAATGTTGTAATGTTAATTTACTTTTGTGGCTGACTAATCAAATAAGCTCGCCAGACGAATCGTGGCATCCGTGCACCAATTGGGTGCAGTTGTTGATGTTGATAGTCACAGTAAGTGCTGCTAATTTGGCAATGGCCCAAACATGTAAGTCACGGCTTAGCAACATACAGCTATGTACAAAGATCCTTCAGTTAAATTAATATTTAGGCCGACCTTGAATAGACATTAGGGAATATTTTCTATCTAATATTAAAACTACTAAATTTTGAACGTCTTTATGATGTTTGTACGGGACAATTTTATAACAAAGGTACGTATGAGCAAGTGTCCAACACTAGTGACGGAGTTTTTAGGCCGCCTGAAGGCTTCCAATGACCTACAATTTTACGTGCCCTCCGTCTGAGGCACGGAAGCCCTCAGCTTTTTTAATAAAATATGTTCAGTTTATATAATTAAATCAAGCCATGACGGAGGCCTTTGGGCGGCCTAAAAACTCCGTCACCAGAGTTGGCCACTTGCTCATAGGAACGAACGAAAGATATAATTAAATCATAATTAACAATTAACGCTGATGAGATGACCTTGACACCTTTCAGGAGGGTTGGTGGGACATGGCAAAAGACCGAGAAAGATGGAAACAATTGGGGGAGACTTGCCCAGCCGTGGGAAAAGATACGTTATATTATAATAAACATAATATATTTATAAAAAAAATATAAACTGATTAGTTTGTAGCACAGAATAAATAATAGAGGTCGTAGTCACAATATTATGTGGGTAAATGTTAGAATGTTAAACAACCATGAGATGAAATTCATAAATGATTCCTCGCAAGATGCGGGCATTGTCATGAACAAATGCCTTTGAATCAATGAAATAGAAAATATGTTATTTACTTACCAAGTATACATATACAAGAAAAATAATTAGAATGACAAAGAAAAATTAAAAACTAAAACAACCACGCACGCTAGTACCTACGCAAAAAAGCTTATCTCAGCATGATGCAGTTTTTCACGGAGGCAACAGACCGCGCTGGTCTTCCGATAGGACCGTTTCAAAAACCAAATGAAAAATGAAACCAAATGGATTTAATTATGCCTTCTTTTTAAGAAAGGGTTATTAGACTGGGAGAAACATACAACCAGTACCTAGTTAATTTATCTGGAAAAAGAAATGGTACCTTCTATCTAATAGATCTACCTATATCGTTACTGAGACCTAATCGCATTAGATGTGTCACCAAAAACTACTTAGATCTTTTGAATTTTTCAGCGGCATGCATTTTTTATGCCTCTTCGGCCATACTTTCAAAGTGATTGCTAGCAACCCCATTACTACCGCGCAGCCACGAACCACGGCTGCTCCTGACACTTTTTGTAGCAAATGTATTATACATTTCACCGAAATGCTTTCAGTATTTTCCGCGCACTATTTTTCGGGCCCTAATAAAAAACGAAACTAGGTACTTAGTTTGAATAAAATATAATTCAGTACTAATAATACGTTAAGTTGCACTTCACATCACATCACATCTGATTTTTTTTAAATATCAGCGCATTTACTTGTTTAATTGATAATTTATTTATTTATGAATCATAGGAAAACAAACAGTCATAAAAAACAGTCAAATTACTTAACTAAAGATATTACTAGAGACCATTTAGAGGTTTTTTTATAAGAGTCCTATTGATTTAATTATTAGTTGTTCATGTTGGGAATTACTAATTTATTATTACAAACTATAAGAAAAGTTTTTATTAGACGGATAAGCACTAGTTAATTAAAAACTAAACATCATTAAAACTGTATAAATATAAACATGAAAGAATTGAATAATGAAATGGCCTCCCATAAATCTTATCAGTTGTATCATGTAAGTAGCAACTGTAAATGAGTATAGAAAACACAACATTGCTTTTACACAAAATACAAAAGGTGCTACTACAATTTGTAATTAGTAGGTAGGGGAAAGCTTTTATAGGGATCGCACACTGACCACTATCACTCTTATTTATCTTTTCAAACCATTGTTTGATTTGATTTTGATCGTGGTGTTAGTAAAGGTCGGTGCCAGTAATTATGGGTTCAATAGGTACTCGTATTTAAAAGCCGTGTTGGCCAGGTGGATAAGTACTTCGACTTTCGATCCGAAGGTCGTGAGTTCGAATCCGGCCGTGCATTATGTTTTATAATAATTTACCTCTGTTAAATTTCGAGTACTAAATGTACAAAATATAAGATTTACTTTTCTTATCTTATGTTTCCGTTTCTGCTCCCGTTGCATAACTATACTTAGGACTTTACATCTTTACTAGATGATTTATACAGAATCAGGAGGCAAGCTTTGCCTATACACTTAACGGGACATTGTATGTGCCTGGGACATTGTTGAGATGTAATAGGCTTGCCCAGCCCCTAAACCATCCTCTCTGCTTAGCCGGCTATATCCACAGGTATGTCAATAGCCAATACGCTGACTAGCAGCAAGATTCCTCACGATGTTTTCCTTCACCGTTAAAAGCTTGTTTTAAAATGCATATAACTTTTAAGACACGAAAAGTCCATTGATATTGATACACGGCCGGATTCGAACCCACGACCTTCGGATCAAAAACTCCGTATTATAAAACATATGCAAACGGGTATTTATCACGAATTTTACCTTTAATTTTATGTTTTATAATGTGTTCTGATCGCGAAAGTTTAAAAAAGACAAAAACTCCGTCATCAGATTTGGCCACAAGCTCATACGAATTTTATCTTGAAAACCGTTTGTAGGTACCTAATTAACACAAAGCGTGAAAACACAATATTTGTAATGTAAAAATAGACTGTATGTATAGGTTACACATACCGGATGTGATATGCAGTATAATATGATAAGCATATTCGTAGGTATTATTATATTGATGAATTTTTAACGCATAGATTGTGACTAATTTTATTTGTTGTTTTTAAATTTAATTAAATTTCAATATGTAAGTACCTAAGTATTCAAATTTAGACTAAGTATTAATTTTTATAATTATTATTCTTTGGGTTAAATTGATTTAAAATTAGTAGTTGTGCCATAATTATGATGAATTTGAAATTAAAACTATCACAGCCAAGTAGGCTTCACAGGTTCACGAGTAATAGTGGATCAACTAAAAATTTAAAAAAATCGTAAAAAAATTACGAGTATTTACTACCTCAATTCAGAACTGTTTAAAACATCATTGAATATACATCTACGAGTACGATTAAAAACCTTCGCATATTGGGCTGCCAAGAAACCCTACGTTGCGCGTGTCCCGACACACGCTTGGTCAGTTATTTTTTAGTATCAGAACTGTAGTAAGGAAGGAAGTTCGTATGAGCAAGTGGCCAACTCTGGTGACGGAGTTTTTAGGCCGCCTTAGGGCCTCCGTCATAGCTTAATGTAGTTATTTTGTTTCTGACTAAAACTACCTGCAATGTCAAGAACTAGACCATACGAGTAAGTAGGTAAAGATGAGTGGAGCTAGTAACAATATCCAGACCTACAGATGCCTCAGAATATTCTATATCCTCTGTCGTTTTACCAAGAAAATAAAACGACAGCTTCTCTTTGTAAAAATTCCTTTGCAATATAGAGCACGAGCCATTGAGAAACTAGGTAATGTTATAAGATAGTACATGAGCCGCAGTTTTAGATTTCCACGAGTGTCAGGTCGGAGTTCTTTTGGCGATTATGAGCTTTATTGAAAAGCTACAAGGTAGAAAATCTGTCGACTGAGGGAGAACCTAAATTAGGTAGTGCTAAGTTGCAGGTGGCTGAACCAAATGGGTTTCAGCTTGGCATCCCCCGACGTGCTAAGCACAAGCAAGTGTGCTCCACTTTGACCTTTCTTTACCTACTTTGAAAACTTCAAAGCATAGTCAATTAAAAAAGCCTGAACTCAATTAACTTCCCTTGACTAGATTTTAGGGAGCGTATATTTGCAGTGATATGGGTAAAAAGGATATACTTTTTCAGATTTTTTATTATTTCATTTGTTTTTTCTATTGTTGTATGTCATAATACGTAATTTTTCATCATTATGTGTGCAAAGTTTAGTCAAAGTTACAGTTACCTTACCTACATAAAGTCACAAACATTTTGATTATTAATTGATTGACATTCTGATTATTTTTGAGTTTCGTTTTGATATCAAATTTTTAAACTATTAACTTTAAAGCTAAAAACAGGAAAATAACAAAACATTAAGCTAACAGGAAAGGCTAAACTAAAACAGTTTGGTTTCTTCTTTCAAATTAAATCCAAAGTAACTTTGACGATAACTGCACTGAGTTTTTGAAATTGAAGCTGCGATAAGCTGAATTTTATTTATTAACGAAATAAGTTAGCAGTTATAGCAGAATAAATGACGAAATAAGTCTCACAGACTAAAACTTTCAATAATATAACTTTCTGAATTTAAAATCCAGTCAGCTTACCGTCAAAGTTGTCCAGTTTTATAAACTCATCAGGAACACGAACTAAAGTTTTGTTCGCGTGTATTTTCACTTTTTTTAAATGTTATATTGTTATTTTAACCTATATAAGGCCTAGTTTCAAAATCTCCTACAAAAATACTCTTCGGATTTAATTTGTACTCTAATGCAATGTAGTAATCATTTTTTATACCTGTCTAGTGTTGATTTGCTTTTACATTTTGTAATATTGTTATCCGTTACCTAAACTCACGCCTCTTTGTCTAAATTCACCATAAATTTACACAAACTTCTATTTACAAAATCAAACAACGCTTAGAGCGGCTTGCGTAAAATAATATTGAATTCATAATACATAAAACTAAACTATTTTGTACTATTATTAACAGCTTTCACAATCTATTTAAGCTTATTTGGTGAGATTTTTCTGTCGCCAAAGTTAAATAGCAGTAACTAATTTGGAAGGAACTTCTAAGGCTTATTCGCTATTTGTGACGTCAAGAAACCTTATCGGTTCAAAGTAAAAACCAATTTCAAATAAAGAGGAACAAAACTAATATTGTTTGCACGCTCCACCGGTCTAATGTCTGAGCCTTATCCCGATATAATTCCCGATATTATGATTATTAGAGATATTTCTGGAGCTGGGTCAAGGAAAAGGATTTTCGTAGCAGTAGCAATTGATTAATGAGATAAAGGCTGATATTGTTGATCAAAATCTATTTCAATACAAATAAAATGTTACCATAAGTAGTTCAAATATTGAAATTACAGAATGTCTAGTAGGTAGGTACTCTTCCGTCAATTTAATCTAAACCAAAAAGGTTTCCTCACGATAATTAATAACGTAACATTTTAGGCAATTTATGCGCGCTAATAAGCGAACAAAAATTTTGCATTTATTTCACCACATTTAGTGCAATATCAAGTAAACTACCTGAACTACCTGACAGATAAGGTGACGCGCGCAAACAGTTAACTGTCGCTGAATATCATTATGTAACCCGCTGTCATTTGTAAGAGTTGTTATAGATATAATAAACTAGCCGAGTAGGTACTAGATAATAGATACACATAGGTAAATTCATTCTAAAAATAAACCCAATTAGGTAAAATAATAAATTGAATAATAACAAAGGCCGAACTAAATGCTAGCGCTCTAAATTGGGTAGGTTGAAAATAACTTGCGAAACCCAGGTCAGTCCAGTTCTAACAATTGCGAATAGCTACAAACTAAAGCTTGTGGTATATTAGTGGCAATTCTGAGTGTCGCAAAAGCTAAACTAAACTAACTAAAATTAATGCCATCCTTTTTATTTCCATCGCTATGAAAGGGACGGCAATATTTTTAGTTAGTTAAGTTTAGCTTTTGCGACACTCAGAATTGCCACTACTGTTTAACTATGTGAGAAAGTTATGTGTAAGATTAAAAAACTTGTTCGAGGATCCAACTTGTTACAACAGTACCGCAAAATTTACTTTTAGAAACGATAGAATTTCAAAATCGACAGAATTCAAAGAAGTTCAAAGCAATGTTGGAAAATTATTCAGTACTTTTTATTATTTTGTAAACGGCACTGTACATTTAATTACTGTAAATGACATTACTATGCGGAAAATATTATCACAAATACCTAATAAAAATTCTAAAAAAATAAGTAGGTATAAAAATATTAATTATAAAAATATTAAGGGCACAGATATTTTTTTTAATGAATAACTTCCTAATACCAACTACATACTGTCAAAATACTGTATATATTGTTATGTATCCGCATTCAAACTAATTGCTAGGTATTTTTGTATTTTATCTTAGAAAGAGGAAAAAATCTAAAAAAAAAAAATACATACAATAATGGTTTTATGTTTATTGTAGATTTCGCATAAAGTATAATTAAAAGTCTTACCGTGTTCTTGAATAAACAAAATTTAATAGCAGAAAGTTTCCAGAACATTAATTCCGCGCGGCGGCCGCGAAGCAATTTCTTGTCATAGTCTAACATAAGCGGGAACCTCCATCAAGGAGTTTAATTCACATTCCAAGACACTAATTAAATTCCAGCAAAGTGCGGGTGAATCTTTCTAATTTAAAACTACTTACACACAAACTTGGCCATTAGCGGATGATAGAATGTAAAATATAATGCTTATAAAAAACTTCACTCGGTATTGTCTATTTTTTATTGAAATTCCATAACTTAATTTAAATTATTTCACGCGACTTTGATCTAGCAATTTTTGAAACTGGAACTTAGCATAACGCAAATACATTACAATACATTTGACAAAGCTGTGTTTTTGATAGGGGAGTATCGTCAATACGCCATCAATTAACATCATCAGCAAGAAATAACATAAAGGGATTAGTGACAGCCAATTTCCCTTGATTTCCCTACAAAATTTTTGACTCCGCAGCAGTTTTTAATATTTTTCTTCAAGTCCAACAAATTTTCCATCCAAAAAATAAATAACGAAACAATTTGCTGTTGGTAAGCTGACATAATTCCCTACTATTATGTTCTAGTTGAGTGTACCAATTAATGAAGGGTATCGTGTAATTTGGTAGCCATTTACAGCGGGTACAGATCTTCGGGTATAGACTACAGACACCCGTATAAAGCAATGTGAAAGAAGCTTGTCAACGTTTCCGTCAAGGCGTTTCAGTAACCTTCAGAGGGTAGAAAAGAGAATAAAAACACTACGTTTAGTATGTAGTAAGAGTAAGAGTAGATTACGACAAAGAAGCACAATCGTTTATTTATTCAAATAATAAATCGTTTCTAAATAAGACGGTGACAGAATAGTCAAGAATGGTTATTAGTTATTGAAAAATATTCGTTTCAAGTTTCAGTAGTTGAGAAATGTTTTGCTTAGACGAATTTTAATCTGCAAGTTTTCTTAGCCATGGTTATGAACTAACTAAACAATTTAAAGAAACATTTTGTAATAGCTAGTATTTTTATACTGTGTACGGTATACGAGTAGAACCACACCTGTTCTGATGGAAGCCTCGTTGACATTGATTTGTTGTACCACAATATTGTACAGTCAATCAATGTCGAATGACTGAATTGGGTTTTTTTAGATGTAGGTCAAGGTGTATTGTTGGTAAAAAAATGTTTTGACCAGGACTAAGGGTGTTGAGAAATGAAATGTAAAAAACTTCTGGCACAAACCAGGTTAAAACTAGGCAATAAGTACATCAAAATGTTTTTATTCAAAGAAGTTTAACATTTAGAGATCATAATGCTATAATAACAAAAATGCCATTATTTTTTGGTTAATACAAATAATAAAAAATACCTGCTATACCAGCTATATCTATAGCTGGTATTGTAGATATTTTTTTAAATCGTGATTATAGGTACATAATTTTCTAAATTTTCATTGTGGTATCGGCAAACTTATAAGGCTTATCATAAGGCAAAACTTCGCAAAATATTTTGCTATCATGTTTACATTTAATTACTATTTTTAATGCCTAAATTAGCAATCTATTTAAAACTTAATTAATGTTAAAACGCACATCGAATAGGTAGTCCTGATGTGTGCACAGGCACACACAGTATTATCAAGGACGAATCGTTGGTACCTAAGTACCTATTTCTTTAATATACTTTTACGAAACGAAATATTCAAATTTATATGATTAGCACCAATAAACCCGATAAATCAATAGAAGGTCATCGATAGCCTGATATTTAGAATTAACTTATAGTATACTATACTATACTATAGTATAGACTTATTAATGCTCAGATGGAATTTGTCGCTATATCTTTTCATTGACATAAGAAAAAAAACCTTAAGCCTTACCATAGATAAGGTCTTACTAAATTTATTTTGATTCATAGAAAAAAACCACTCCAAAACCAAAAATGTAAGTACCTACACATTATGTTCACTTAATTACCCACAAGTATTCACTTTGTGTCAGCTCATTCTTGAATTAGCAATTACACTGTTATTTTTCGATTGGCAACTGATATTGAGTAAACCTGCACAAATCGATACAGGGTTTAGCCTCTCGTGTTTCTAATTCGCACATCCTGACATCCACCCATCCACACAATTCATCCAACATAAAGCAAATGACTGAATTTGACTGAGTGGCAATATCCCACTAATATTATAATCGCGAAAGTTTGTATGGATGTTTGTTGCACTTTCACGCGAAAACTACTTAACTGATTTGGCTAAAACTTGAAATACAATACCTATATACTATATGACCAGGAAATAATGTAAATAATGATAATTTTACTACGGCGTAGCTCGCATATCACTGTAGTGTCAAATATTCGTAGCACGAGTGCTACGTAACACTTTCGAAAAACGTCAGCCAATTTCGGAAAATCTCTTATTGAATAGAGTTAAAGGGAAGCAATTGTCGAGTGTAGTGGGTTTGAGGACCATCCACGATCGAGGACCCTCGCGGCGCAGCTTCCTAGTAAATGTGAACGATATTGTTTAACTTTTTCAGTTATAAGTTCTTGAATAAAGACCGCGTTTCTATTATGTACACAAGTACCTACCTTACATTATGCGACTTAGTTAAAACGAAAATATGAAAGGTACCTAAATTACAGCTTTAAACTTATATATCTCTCGTTCAAACACTTGCATGCAATATGGTGCAAGTTCTATATAGCAAGGAATGTTCATACAAATGTGATATTATAAATGCATGCAAATATTTGAATAATAGAATCACGTCCTACGAAATACGACGACAAACTTTGATGGAAATCTCTATTGGCTGAACCAAAAGCTGCAGTACGTAATTGTCTCGTAAACTTTTCATAGATCTTCAGCGATTTTAGTATCACCAATGACCATAATACTAGTACTGAAAATGATGTAGGAAAATACGCCATCCTTTGATTTTTCATATAGTATTTTTATATTATTACTAGCTGGTGCCCACGACTTCGTCTGCATAGGATTAGTACTTCGAGTAGCTTATTTTCTTCTTCAAGGACCTATCTATCTTTATACCAAAACTAAAGCAAACGGGCCGTGCATTAGAAATGAATTACTTATAATTTTTTATGTAATATACCTAGTAGTTCACTGTTTTGCCGATAGTGAAGTTGCACTTGGTGGTCAACAAACTCTGTTTTCACCACACTTCCTAAACTTTACAAAATAAAACTATTGCAGAGGTATTAAAAAAAAGGTTAAAATGATAGGTTTCACAAACGGAACAATAAGTATAAATTTTTATATTCCTTTATTTAACGTAGGTAATAATAAAATAAAATAGGCGGCGGCGCTAGTTTCACGCATACAGGCACCAAGAACAGATGAAAATTATGAAATAAGTTTGAAACAGAATACTAAGAAAATCTAATTTTTCTTGTTCAGTAATAAAAACACGTCATGAAAACGCGAAAGACCTTCATGCAACGCTGGGGGCTCTTCGCGTTTTAATAAATAATTGCCTCCACGTCAGCTATGTCTTACTATACACATTCATATTTTATCCGAGAAGTGTATCTTTTGTGCTAAGAAGAATACGTTTTATCTTTTTATTTTCTTTAAACTTTAATTTAAAATCTTCTTTAATCTTAGATACAGTATATTTTAATTAAAAACATTGCCTACGGTCGTAAAAATGGTGATGTAATTTATTTATAGGGCATATACTTAAGTACCTATTAAAAGTACGTGTTTACCCATTTAATAGCTAGATAATTTAGTATGCACTATGATTCGTAAAAAAATGTTATTTTCGATGAAAACAAAATAAAGCCACTTTCATTTATTGTAATTTACCAAATATAACATTATGAATAAAGCTTTTATAAAAGAACCGCGCTAAAACTTTGTAGCTATTTATTCACCGGAAGCATCGCAAGAGCCCTCATAGGGGCTCACAAACATGTCAGACTGAGAAGGGAAATAAAATTCGACTTAAGCGCAGAACATTGTAGAGGGACGGAATTTCTCATTATGTATACGGCTGCCTAATTCCAAAACTTCGTATTTATTTATGCAAATTTGCAAATAAGGGCAAGCACTCTGAGCATCCGACTTAAAAACTAGCTGACTGATCAAAGCAGTTTTACAAAATGCTATCCAGGTGAATAAAGAATTTACTAATTTTATAACTTTCTCAACGCCACTTGACTAATAAATGTTTACAGTACCTAATAAAAAGTGTGCAACTTCCTGGCGAGTGTCCAGAACTATCCCATATGGTACGCGGTTTTAATACTTAGCTGAAGTAAAACTTCTCCTTTTGTCCCTTAGTTTTACTTTGTTTTTATCCCCGAGCCAATGGCTACCGGCTAAAACACAACGTAAAAGAAAATACGTGGGATCCAACAAAACGAAAAGGGCGAATGGTTTATTAATTGCTATGTTGCTCATTATCGTGTTTAGTTGCGTGGTTTTAGCTACATTGGTTTTTCTATCATTTGTTTAAGTCTTTGTTAAATGTAGATTGTATATTTTATGATTTTGGTGTCGGTAAACCGGAATTATCATAGAACATTTATCACTGGCCTAGGTACTAACGCCTATCAACCCTGATGCCTATCCGGATCAGGTTAGAAATCAGGATCAATGTGGTGGATAGCTGCCATTGAACGACAGCCGCCTTCCTAGGCTTTACCATACATATCGCCTTTTGCTTTATCAGTTGAATGCCCGTTACGTGCGAGTCAAGTGTTTCATTGCTGAACTGCGCTCGAATCTCGCCCCTCATTAATTATTTTTTTTAGGCCTACGCTCTTTGGATTTATAAGATTATAATTATTCAGTCAGAAAACATTAGCGAACATAATAAATAATAAATAAATAAATATCCCTGGCATTCCACACAGCGTCATCATCATAGCAAAGCTTTAGAAAATAGTTTTTCCTGACACTTAATACAAGTTTTCAATCACTTTTCAATGTAGTGTAGGTATCATGACGTGTCTTGATTTAATTCAATACACATAACATTCAACGATTAGTGTTCAAAATTGCCAAGAAATCAAATTACCTAGGTGCTATAGTTTTGAACTGCGTGATAATTATATCGGTGTTTTCCCATACAATCATGTGTGAACGTACATTAACTACAAACCACAACGACGAGCTGTGAAAACGGAACATTAAATTGTCAGTGTGTGAACCAGCTGTAAGCTAGCGTACATAATCCGTGCATGCTATGTATAAATGTAGGAAAAGTAAACAGCACGCTCTAGTGAAAAAATAATTAAAGCAGGAAAAACATTTAATAATTCTTGCATTTCAGTTGTCGAAACAACGTGGCGCGGTTATAAAGCTGAATTCAAGCTTACGGTTGATACGTAAATCACTGGACTATTTTTTTTTTCATTTCCTGAAAGCACAGATAAAACGACATTTTCTAAAAATGAAGCCTAGTTAGATCGATTTATCGCCCCCAAAACCTCCTGCATACTAAGTTTCATGAAAATCGTTAGAGCCGTTTCCGAGATTCAGAGTATATAATTATATATAATTTGCTCGTTTAAAGGTATTAGACAGATAGATATTTTGAATTGATCAACCGTGTTGGCCAATTAGTACCTCGACATTTCATTCGTAAAACGTCATCGACATCAAAAAAATGTTACAAGTTCATTGCTCGCGAAGTACGTGTGGTCAGGCAGCAGTCTTATGGCCCTTTTCTTTGGAGAACGAGCTTGTGGGTAACTGTGGCGACCGACGGGAGTTTTAATGAAAATGTGATAGAGTAAGTATATTAGTTCGGAAAGGAGCACGTATAGGTTGGCACATGCCCACGTTTTGCTGAAACGATCCACAGAACTTCAAGAGCACATTACTTTTGTCTTTGGCTTCCCGAACTCAAGAATTTTACCCTTCACCGTTTGAGAGCACATAATAATGAAATGTTGTAATGTGCAGGCAAGCATGTTACCATTTTCAGAGCGAGGCGTGATATTGCAGCCATTCACACGCTCTCGTGGGGTATCAAACGATAAACCGTGCTTTATCGTTGTATCGCAGCTTTTCCTATTTCCCTATTTGATGGGATGATAAGCATGACATAAGCTTTCAAGAAAATTGTGTACCTCGATAGATATAAAGCTGTTTCAACAGCTTTAGATTCGAAACAAGCTTCCGCCCGGTTTCACACGCGTGGTACTAACCAGAATTAAATGTAGCCTACGTATATAGGTATAGGTCATAAACCAAATTTATGTTTATTATTTTGTTTTTGTTTGTATATTCCAAATTCCAAGTTTCAGCCAAATCCGTTCAGTAGTTTTAGCACAAAAAATAGTTTATTATAACACTAACTACGGATGTCATAATAAACAATTTATAACTTCAATTATCACACTATAAATCGTGCTTTATCTTGCTTTTCCTATTTCTTTGTTTGATAGCCTGATAAGGTAAGCTAGCTAAGCTTTCAAATAAATAATGAACGTGGAGCTGTACGGAAGTTACGAGCTTTATTTCGATTTAGATCCTATATAGATATAACTTTCAAACATAACAGAAATCTTTACCGAACATTTCACAAATCAAAGTGTAATTTATGATTTTGACTTCCCGTTTTTTTTATCGTGCGTGTATTGAAATATACCTACCTAATACGGAATATACCTAATGTATAAATTAGTATAGGATTTTAACATTACTTTTTTCATGATATTTGCGTCAAAAAAGTACTTACTTAGTGCCGGACACTGGCTGCCATACTGCATCGAGCGGCGCATGCGCAGGCGACGTAGCTTCGCCACCTTCGCTTCCCCCAGTCTCCGTCCTGCCTTCCCAACTCTGAGGACAAAAGGCACATTGGCTAGATGATTGGTATGATAATAATGATTTGCTAGATGCCTATATAGCTAGGATTTTTTTTTTCAGAAAATTACTTAATTATCCGTTTTTTCAGGCAATTAAAAAATAAATACCGAGCAAAGCTTGGTTATTCAAGTACTAAATAATAAATTACTTATTATAATAATGACTGCTTCATTATCCTGCGCTGAAAATAAAGTTGCGTCATGATAGGAGGTATATTTTTCACATAAAAAGACTCAAGTGCAAACGATTCACGAATAACTTTATAGCGTAAACTTCCACAATTTTCCACTTTTATTTCAAACCGCAGCTATAAAAAGGACAGCAATGAAGATTAATGATCGCTTCCTGGTCGGTAATTTCTACCATCTTCCGATATTTCGGCTGGTTTAAATTGATATTCAGAACACTTAAATATCGAACTCGATAAAACAATGACTTGCAATGTTTATTATTACCTAAAAATGGATTGATTAATTTTAGCCTTAACCTTAATTTTAGCTTTTGGAACAAATTCTCTTGTTTTTAAATTACATCCACATTTCTGGACTTCCACTCCGACCAGCTAAACCGACCACTGGTTGTGCAGAATGGAACTCGATCGAGGGTGTGGTTACAATCCAACCGAGGTTAATAATTATATATTTTATTTTGGGGTAACTTGTTCCAGTCGGACCAACCAAATGACAAATTGAAGCGGATAATAATAATAATCAAAATATATTCCTCAACTCAACCTGAATTGGAAAAGTTAGTACAAATTACAGAACAGTTTTCACATGATATTTCTATGAATTTTGGCATTGATAAGTGTAAGATTAATTCTACGAAAGCAGGACAGGCACACCAACACACATATCTAACGCAGTCAGGCGAGACTATAGACTCTTTGAGTGAAAACGAGACCTACAAATATCTAAGCTATCATCAGTCGAAACAGATTCACACCAAAAACATTAAAACTAAACTAACTCAAAATTTCAAACACAGACTTAACTCAATTTTCAAATCTGAACTTTATTCTAAAAATACAACTAAAGCAATAAACTCTTACGCCATCCCTATTTTAACTTATTCATTCGGAATAATTAATTGGACTAAGACAGATCTTAAAAACCTACAGCGTACTATAAACGTCACTATGACCAAACATAGAAAGCACCATCCACGTGCTTGTATTCAAAGACAAGTGCTACCAAGGACGGAGGGTGGGAGAGGTATCATCGATATCCAAAACTTACATAGCAAGCAAATAACATCATTGCGAACCTACTTCCACTCTAAATCTGAAACATCTCCCCTACACAAATCAATAATTCAGCTAGATCGAAAACTAACGCCGCTTAACTTAGTAGACTTTGCCCAGCAAAATAACGAAACATTAACAGACAGACAGACCTTAACTGCCGAATGGGCCCGAAAGTCTCTGCACGGAAGGCACCACTACGACTTGAGTCAACCCACCGTCGACAAACAGGCGTCGAACGAGTGGCTCAGCCGTGGTGAACTCTTTCCTGAGACTGAAGGGTTCATGATCGCCATACAAGATCAGGTAATAGAAACGCGCAACTATCAAAAATATATTATGAAAATGCATATACCCACTGATAGATGCCGAAGATGTAATAGCAACTCTGAAACAATTCAGCATATTACGGGAGCATGTAAAGCAATCGCTCAAACTGACTACAAGTTTCGTCACGACCAAGTAGCCAATATTATTCACCAAAACCTTGCGGCTAAATACAAACTTGTAGATACATCAGTAAAACCAACACCCTATTATAAATATGCCCCCGAAACAGTGCTGGAGAATAACACACACAAACTCTATTTCGATAGAGCCATCCTTACCGACAGAACAACTCATTTCAATAGACCAGACCTGACCCTTGTTGACAAGACCAACCACACCGCACTCCTCATAGACATTGCTATCCCCAACACCCACAACCTACAGAACACGATCGCAGAGAAGCTCTCCAAATACGTTGATCTCAAAAATGAAATTACCCGTATGTGGAGGCTGCAAAAAGTCAATATAGTGCCAATAGTACTGTCGTCAACTGGAGTAATCCCTACACAACTTCACCAATCTTTAGACTTCTTAGATTTACCAAAGCACACATATATTCTTTTACAAAAAGCTGTCATTCTGAACACGTGTAGAATTGTGAGGAAGTTTTTACAAACAGAACTTCCTACTGAAACTCATCCTTCTACTGAGTCACACTTGGCCTAGGCCCGTGTGTCCCAGTTAACCCCGGTCTAAAAACCGAGTAGATTAAAAGTCTAAAACCAAATAATAATAAAAAACTTTTATTTCTTGTCACATAAAAAACTTAAAAACATTTACAAAAAAACTATAATAAGGTACCTATAGCGGTGTCGGCTAAGTGAATTAGTTATGTGAGTTTGTATCCTGCCGTGCATCACCGTGAATTTTTACAATTATGGGCACCTTACATTTATATGAGCTTTAAACGGTAAAGGAAAATATCGTAAGGAAACCAGCTAGCTTGCCAATAGCGTTGAAGGGCTTGCAACCTGTCACGTATGAAAATGTTAACTTCTGTTCTGCAAAATGTGAGCATACCAAATAAATATTTGGACAGACCTCTGACTACCCTTAAGACATCTTCAAAGAATATAAAAAAATTACTAAAGATCTGAAAGAATATGTCTATGTCTACCGCACCTTGGGTAGGTACACCGGCGTGATCATATTACTTATTTTTAATGAAGGTATTTGAGAACGTCGCGGCATAAAAAGGAGGATTTTGGTTTTCAAGCAACTGATAGCATGATAGCCACCACATGGATAAAAAATACCAAAGGCCTAGACTAGACAGTGCATAAATCATGAAACATATTGAACCGTACCTATTGGATCAATAAAGCCAATAACAGACTAATGTCCCTCGCCCCATAATTTAAGCTATTTGACGTTATTTGAACAGTCTCATTTTTTCCTTCAAGAATTTTTTTGCACTGTTATTCGAGGCACAGATAAAATAATACTATACTAGTTCGAGGTAAAGGACAGCTATCTTTATAGAGCTCTATCACACTAACTTTCTTATAAGAGTAGTCAGAGACCACAGATCTCCACTTGCTCTTTCGCCTAAAAACTGTACAATATTTTTTTTTTTAATTACAAAGTTACATTGTTCAAAGTATGTAATAACAAAATAAAATAGATAGCGGCGCTAGTTTGACGCATAGGTACAACTTAATGGAATGGAAAAATAGGTGAACCTTAGATAGAGGTTCTCCTATTTTTCTGTTCTTATGATTGTTACCCAGAACTTTCGACTGGGTGAAGCGATTTTGATGATAATTCTTTTATTTGAAAGCTATTGCTTCCCGTGTGGTCCCATAAAAGATCTGATGTGGATTTTAAGAGTTATGAACGAAAATGCACATCAAAAGTGCAGAAAATTGTATCTTCTTACGAAATTGAAGTCAGGACCGTTTGAAAATCTAGAACCATTTGACCCTAATTGACTGTCTAATTAATAACTCTGTATGTCATACTGACAAAAGACAAAAAATATTATTTTTACTAATAGATTATTCTTTTTTTATTTGGTACTGCTGCGCCTTCACACATTCACAGTGTTATTCGCTTGGTAAATTATGATGACGCAGTGAAAGTCCCGTCAAAATCAGTCCAGCCGTTTCGGAGCCTCAACCAAACAGATAGACAAAAAAACGTTTTTTTTTGTTATACACATCGAATATAGGTTTACTTTCATAAAGCTATAAGTATTTTGTTTAACATTACAAAGATACATTTCAATTTAATTTATTTGTTTTTGCACCGAAGCTTCAAAATGTTCTATTAAGAGACAGGAATAGAATGCTTATCATCAATATGCACAACACACAGTCGAGTCTATTTTCGTCCCTTTAAGCATCTACCTGCCTACGCCTTCTTACATCACGGTAGGTAGGTACTCGTAACAAAAATATAAGATGAAAAACTTAAATAAGTATAGTATATTATTTTATCTAAGTACCTTAATTAATGTTACATTAATTAGCGCCACACGCTATCAATTAAGCAAGCAAAGCAAGCCAAGCACTTTACATAAGGCAACACACTCAATTATTTAGGCTATATTTATATATAAATTCAGGCTAGATGTGACCGGCGGTTTCACCCGTCATTTGATGTCTTGAAATAACCATCCTGAAGAAATGAATAGATGCGTACCTATGCGATTTCAATGAACCGATCTTACCATCTTTCTCAAGACTAGAGGGACAATTCTTTTTTTTTTATACTGTTCCACCTCAAATAACAACTTAGTGATCACTAAAAATTAAATAAAAGTTTTCAGCCAATTGCCAGTACTTAGGTACTCACTCAAGTAACATGCAATGTCAATACGAGGTCATTACACCAGCTCTAATTCCTTTATCGCAAATTTTAATTGACAAACGTACCTATGCAAATACCATTTAAAAACGATAGCTTTATGGAACGCAGAAATGCTAAAAACGTATCCAGCGCACACAATTATTTATTCCTGAAGAATTTCATTAGCTACCAGTCCTACCAAAGACGATTACAGAGTTGATTGTTTCTCTCGTAAGGGATGCTTAGGTACCTACTAAATACAGGGGCATAGCTACCCCCGTATCTGCCGTATCAATTATACAGGGCCCCCGGGCAATAGCAACCCGGCTAAAAGGTGATCGCTTGTATCACGCGGGTTTGAATCCCGTCGAAGTCGTAACTTTTCGTAAGATTTTTCATTTATAATGAAATACCTAAGTAAGTACCTAAGTTTAACACTATAATAAAAATATATTAAAACTATTGTCTGTTGTAAAAATTGTGCATTGTACTAGTTTTCGCCCGCAGCTTCGCTCGCATGGTACTTACCCGAATAAATAAAATCCTAAAGTTATTTCGAGTAAGTTTTTCAGCAGAATAGTAAAGTGAGAAGGATCGCGTTTACGGTTATCGCGAACTGGAGCGCTAAAAAGGCCGTTTAGATGAAAAATATTTCTATCTCAGAAGCAATTCCTCTTTAGTGAGCCATTTCACGATTTTCCATAGAAACTGCCAATCAAATGAATTACCGATTTGAAAAATTAGGAATTGTGATTTTACCATTTTCATTTTTTTTATTAAAGGTAATTTTAGCTAAAAATAGGTTTAGCTAAAACGGGCCAGATGTTTGTGGCTGTCATTAGGAGCCTTTACTTGCATATAGGTACGCCGTACGCGAAAGTTTAAAATTATACAGATAACACCACCGGACAACACAGAGCGTAACCTAATCTAGGTAACAAAGACCTTCGTTTTAAAACGAAGGTATTATAAATCTACCCATGGCTAGGTACATTTTTTAATTAAATTTCAACAAAAACGGGCTTTGTCTTTGAGCGACCACATCGCCCAACAAAAAAAAACATTATAAATCTTATGAATTAAACCAGGCACATCCCACTCCGTTGGGTAGAAAAACCGGAACTACTTACACGCGTGAAAGTGGCAGTTATAGGTAATGGATAACTTTGTAAGAATGAAATGGCACGGTTTAACGATCGGCACAACGCGCTTAATTGAACTTAGTTGCGTCGTACGGAGAGTCTCTATACGAATGTTTTCGCGAAGTAAGGCTTCTGAGTTCTGTAGGGAACCCATGTGTTCAAAGGTCTTACAATTTAGAAAACAGAAATAAAAAATATAGGTACTCAAACAATTATAAACCTACCCATACAGTCATAATTGTTATGAATGAGTATGAGTAGGTAATGCTTAGTTAATGTACATTGATCATTGAATCAAATCTAAATTATAGCTTCATAATCGATTTACTGGTAATTCAATGGTCTTGTTGCATTCAATGGTCATGTTTGATTGTAAATAAATTCACTTCGCTAATTTAATAAGTTTTAATTGCAACATTTATAAAAACTTACCTAATTGAAGTAGGTACCTAGTAACTAGATAATTTTCTACGTTTATTTAGGTACATTTTATTAGTTGATGAAATATTACCTACGCGTCAACCTGGCTACATGGCCTACATGGCTGTAGGTAATAGTTTTTCTTTTAAATTCATTAATAGTTTGTTTTTCATATTTCCATTTCGCTAACACTTGACACTAACGAAAATTAGCACTTTATAGAGGTTTTAACAAAGATTAACCTTATTTGAAAATAGTCTTTTAATTTTTCTGAATAAATATTTATAAATAAAATTAATCCTTTAAAAACTATATGTATAGCATAATTATTATTTAGGATTATGAACGGCGCACTTCTAAAAAGTTTTACGTTGGCGATGAGTTAGTTTAACCTTGTAATGATCAATGTTTATTTTTAACCACGCACATGTTTATGTTTTTTCTCAGACGCACAGTCGCTAATACAATGTCTAGTCATTGACTTCGAGATCTGCCAGATAATTACCATAATAATAAGGAGTTCTTCTTCCTTATTGTCGGTAGGTATTGTATTATCATATACCTACCGAGGTGCCTAAGTATTCAAGTCTCATGGGCAGAAATAATTTATTCACATATGCACGGTACTTTTTGGTCAGCATAGCTAACACCGCTAACACCTATCTTTTTTATAACTTTAGGTATATAATTATGTTTCGTTGTTATGTAAGTATTTTATTTATACTCCAGTTAGTTCTAAACAGAACTGAATACCTACTTAGTAAAATGTAAGATAGAAGATAATTTACTTTTTTTGTTATGGCCTGCAGTGAAAAGTAAGACCAAGGACGATACCTAATATGAATAGGTCCTTAGTACCTAATTCCTTAGTAAGAGGCTATAATACTTGGGGGTATATACCTATCCCCCTCCCCACCCCTTTAATACTCCCAAAAATTCATATAGGTACCTACCTACAGTGGAAAATAGACTCTCCTCCTTTTTTGAAGTCGTTTAAATATCATCGTTAGCATGTAGCATTTTAGCAAAAATCTTAGTTCTTTGTAAAATCCAATCAATATATATAAAACAATAAGCATTTTTCGGCAATCAACGCACAGACCAAACCGCTGAAGCTATGAAGCTGAAATTTGGAAGGTAGCTTCCTTTTAAAACAAAAGTGAGCACTAAGAAGGGATTTTTCGAAATTCCACCCCTAAAGGGTTGAAAAGGGATGAAAACCGTTGTATGCAACTTTTTAATGCGTTAAGCGATTTTCTTCAAACTCAGTATAAATATTATAAATGATAAATAAATTTAGATGTATTTCAGGAATTTTCAAAAAGACCCCTAAAAAGGGGTAAAATGTGGTGTCAAAGTTTGTATGGGAACTTTTAAATGGGTAGTTCGATTTGCTTGAAACTTGGTAGTAATATTAACGATGCAAAATAAATATATACGTGTTTAAGGATTTTAAAAAAAAAACCCTTTAAAAGGGTTAAATCCAGTTTCGAAGTTTGGAATGAAACGTATTAATAGGAGGTGCGATTGGCTTGAAAATCGGTTTAGATACTATAAATACAAAATGGTTGGACACGTGTTTCAGGAATTTTCAAAAAATACCCTTAAAAGGGGTAAAAAGTGGTGTCAAAGTTTGTTTGGGAAATTTTCAACGGGCTTAGCGATTTGCTTGAAACTCTGTTGCAATACTTAGGCCGGTATTCAGAGACCTGACTCAAGCGTCGATTTGAACTCGGTTCAGCGGAACTCTGCTTAAGCATTGATTCGTTGCTTAAGTATCGTTTGTATTCAAGAACGTTGCTTGAGTAAATGCTCAGCTAAATCGAGTCTCAAGTGTCGATTCCTTTTTGTTTATGAATTCAGTCTGTTCTCATTTACATTTTTAATTTATTTTGTACTTCCATTCCGTTATACGCAGAAATTCAAAATGCCTGGATGAAAAATTAATGGCGACTCTCGAAAGTGAAGTAAAAATAACGTGTAACGGAACGACTTTAGAAAACTGACAAATTCATTCATTCATACGTCAGTCGTCAAGCAAGTCAATCAAATTTCAACAATCGCCAAATCGCGGGATGAAAATGTGAAATCAATGAATTTATTTTTACGCTTTGACCAAAGACAGGTAATACTGCTTGGTTATCGGCGGTAGTGCTTCTTGCCCTGGTCTGATGCATCATCATGTAGTGTTTGTAGACACAAAAGTTGTGGAGGATAGCACCAGCACTCGTTGAAGATGACGAGACACGAAGGATCTCTCTCAACAAGCTTAGCCTGGACATGATCTAACGATTAGCGGTTTCCCGTGACTCCTATAAACTTTATTTAATACGTTTTAAATAAGTGTGTGTAAAATATTAAATAAAAACATTATGGTAGTTTTGTCAATATATTTTTTATTTTACCCCAGCCAAACCAAATGTGTTTAGGTTATGTACGTAGGTAGAATTTTCGACATAAATAAAGTAGGTAAGTAATCCTTATGAGTACCTACCTACCGACTAAACTAATAGTATTCTTTTATCTGTGCTAATACTAACTATAAATTCACAAGTCCTTATAACATTTTGTCTGTATGAAACAGAAACAAGGTCCCCATGCATATTTTGAAGTCTTGTCTTGTGTGTCCGTTATTCTAGCATGCTTAGATGACCTCGAAAATACAACGAATCGAATATTATTATCCATTTTTACTGAAAACAAAACAAAAATGCTATCTGAGTAAATGCTCAAGCGTGGTCCAGACCACTCTCAAGCATTTACTCAGATTCCTTTGAAAAATGTCAAACTCAAGCATCGATTTCACTTGATTGAGGTTTTTGAATAAGGAATTACTCAGGTGAACTCGACTCAGCTGAACTCGACTCAGCTGAACTCTGATCAGCAAAACTACTCTCAAGTAACGTTCTTGAATAAGAAACGATACTTAAATCGACGCTCAAGCACAGATCGACGCTTGAGTAAGGTCTCTGAATACAGGCCTTAAAACACAAAATAAATAGAATCGTTATTTTGTTTCTACAAAAAACCCTTAAAAAGGGTGAAATCCGCTGTTAAAAGTTTGAAGTGGAATGTATTAAAGCGAGGTGAGATTGACTGGAAATTCTGTATGGATACTATAACTACAAAATAAATGGGCAATTGTTTAAGGGTTTTTCTTTAAAACCTTTAAAAAGTTAAATTCTGTGAGAAAGTTTGAAGTGAAACATATTAAAAGGTGGAGCGATTTGTACGACAAAATCAGTTGTAACTACAAAATAAAAAACCTTTAAAGAGTGAAACGCGGCGGTTTCTAGGAGCAGAATAAGCAAAATCCAGCGTCAGTGACGCATTTGTCTAAAAAAAAATCGGCTCGCTACGCTCGCAATGTTTGAAGCTCGCTTCGCTCGCACGATACGCCAGACCATAGAATATACACCGACCAACAGCCAGCCTTTTCTAGGAGTAGGTAGAATAAGCAAAATCAAGAGTCAGTGTCGCATTTGTCTAAAAAAAATTAGGCTTGCTACGTTTGCTTCGCTCGCATGATAGCATGATATTGAATATTTTGCAAGCGAATTTATCTGTGTCAGACAATAGAGTATGAACCGAACAACAGTCAGCCTTATCTATAAGCAAAATTAAGAGTCAATGACGCATTTGTCTAAAAAAAATTCGGCTCGCTACGCTCGCAAACTTTGAAGCTCGCTTCGCTCGCCCGGTAGCTTCTTCAATATATTGCAAGCTAATTTATATGTGTCAGACAATAGAGTATGAACCGAACAACAGTCAGCCTTATCTATAAGCAAAATTAAGAGTAAATGACGCATTTGTCTAAAAAAAATTCGGCTCGCTACGCTCGCAAACTTTGAAGCTCGCTTCGCTCGCCCGGTAGCTTCTTCAATATATTGCAAGCGAATTTATATGTGTCAGACAATAGAGTATGAACCGAACAACAGTCAGCCTTATCTATAAGCAAAATTAAGAGTCAATGACGCATTTGTCTAAAAAAAAATCGGCTCGCTACGCTCGCAAACTTTGAAGCTCGCTTCGCTCGCCCGGTAGCTTCTTCAATATTTTTCAAGCAAATTTATCTGTGTTAGACGATAGACCAACCAACAGCCAACCTTTTCTATGATAACCATACTACTACAAGCAAAACCAAGTTTCACATGACGCATTTGTCTTAAAAAAATTCGGCTCGCTTCCGAGTCAAAGAAGTTCTTGGTTCGAAGCTCGCTTCGCTCGCACCATAGCTTTGTGGATATTATGCAAGCAAATTGAACTGTGTGACCATAATAGGAACCGACCAACAGTCAGCTTCTTTATGAAAATCAAGTGACAGTAAAAAAGTTTAGCTGGCTGCGCTCGCACCATAGCTTCTAGAATATTTTGCAAGCAGATTGAACTGTGCCAGACCATGGAATATGAACCGACAAACAGTCAGCCTTTTCTATGAGCACCGTAAGCAAAATCAACGTAGGTAGCCACTTTTAATACAAGTTAATACAATCTATGATCCCTTCAAATTTGAAAGGTAGTTTTGAAAATAAATGTTACGAGACATTTTTGTTGTGTAGTGATATAAATTCGATTTTACTCCATTCATTCACTCTATTATGGGTTTAATTTCTAGAAATCCCTTCTATGTAGGTACACCTCTATTTATCAAGATTCACTTTTCTCAAAATAGCCAGTCAGTACGACCAGTGTTTAAGGTAGGTATGTACAACACGCGAGCGAAGCCGCGCGGGTCTGCTAGTTAGCCATAAAAAGAGTTCAGATTTTACTTGTTGCTTGCATTGTTCCAGAAAGTTCAATATAAACAATAAGATAGTTAATAATGCGTGCTACAAAAATGAACTCACTATGCGATAGGCATAAAAATAGCATAATTCGATAATTTATCTTATGTAGGAGAACCTAATTGTTAAAGCAAGTTCCGTAGAATAGAAACTATGTAGGTAGGTAGTTATCTAAAATCTAAGAAGCAACAAATTTTAAATTATTTTACCGGTAACATAGAATACTAAACCAACACCTCTGGGCACAACAAATTGAAGTTATAAGAAAGGATAAATGACGGGACGTTGTACGAATGGAGCTGCCGGAGTCAAGGCCATTGTAACCGGATTCATGCTATTTACAGACGTTGCCAATCGGTCATCCACGGACTTTGCGACTTTGAGAGGGGGGACATTACTATTAACCCCAATTTAAATACCCCATGCAAATTCATGCATTCATTCCCTGTTTTCTGGGCCTGTAGATGTTTATGTAGGTCAGTGGGAATTTAGGTAATAAGAAGCAAAGTACCTACATATAATAGGTATAGGTACCTACTTAATGTAAAATCTGAATCTCGAAAACGGCTCAAACGATTTTCATGAAATATAGTCTTTTTTAAACTTTCGTCATCAGAACACATTTTTTTTTTTTTTTTTTTTTTTTTTTTTTAACCTAATCTGTCCCACTGCTGGGCAAAGGTCTCCCCCAAACTCTTCCAATCATCTCGATCTTTAGCTACGTCCCACCATCCTTCATCGAAGGTGGCGAGATCGTCCCGCCAACGTTTTCTCGGCCGACCCCGACGCCGCCTTCCATCGTTTGGAACCCAAGACGTTGATATGTGGGCCCACCTTTCTGTTTGCATCCGGCTTACGTGGCCTGCCCAGTCCCACTTGAGCTTGGCAGTTTTGTTACCGACATCTACGATGCCGGTAAGTGAACGCAGCATGGTGTTGCGTACTCGGTCGATCCGTTTGAATCCGAGAATGCTGCGTTCCATTGCCCTCTGGCAAATCTTGAGTTTGGACTTCTGGATCTCGGTCAAAGACCATGTCTGCGCACCATAGGTTAGGACAGGCAGGATACACATGTCGACGAGTTTGCGCTTCAGTGTCAATGGAAGGTCGCCCTTCATGTGCGCCTTCATGGACCAGTAGCTCTTCCAGGCATTCTCGATCCTACGACCGATCTCTTTGTCCTGCCTGTTTTCGAAGCTCGCTAACTGGCCCAAGTAAATGTACTCGTCAACATATTGTATATCCTGCCCATCTACCACGACCCTACGTTTCATGCTATTTGACATGAGTTTAGTCTTCGACCGGTTCATCAGAAGTCCAACATCAAGACTCGCCAGGCTCAGTTCCTGAAGCATCTCCTGCAGTTCGTATGCTGTTGGGGCAAAAAGGACAATATCGTCCGCAAAACGCAAGTTGGTTAGGCGTTTGCCATCGACGTCAATGCCCTTGGTTGTCCAAGTCGCGGAAAGAGTTTTGAAGACTTCTTGGAGTACAGCAGTGAACAAAATGGGAGAGAGTGGGTCACCCTGCTTTACCCCTTACCCATCAGAACACATGATTAAACATATATTTACGGGTAGGTATTTATCGCTATTTACCTTTATTTAATTTTAATTTTATCCCGACGTTTCGACTGGATTGCACCAGCCGTGGTCGCGGGCAGACAACGTCGGGATAAAATTAAAATTAAATAAAGGTAAATAGCGATAAATACCCGTACCTAAATATATGTTTATTCATGAAATATAGCAAGTATGCAGGGAGTTTCTAGCTAGGTTTCTAGCTAGCTAGGAGCGATCTAGCTAGGATTGTTTTTAGAAAATTTAGTTTTATCCATGTTTTCAAAGCTCGGTCATCCAGGTACTTACTTAAAAGCACTTAAAAATAACGAAGCAAAAATAATACTTCCTCCATAATAATAAAATTTAATTGTTTTTAAATATGATTAGTCTTTAGTTAAAACAAGGCAAATTATTAGGTATAACTCGCAAGAGCTTTATGTAAGTAGGTAGGTACCTACATAATCTGCTTTAATAAATTCGATATGATAATTAGATCCAAGTTTATATATTATAATAAGTAGGTAAAAATTAAAATTGTACTTACGGACCTACTTAAGTAATTTCCCAATACAATAACTCGATAGGTATTTAGGTATACGGTTTATTGCACTATCGTTTGTCTTTATTCATAGCCGTGATAGCCATCAATAAGGATCCATTTATAGGTACTAGGTATTAACCGCTTTCAATGAAAGCTCGCTCGATTTTTACCGCAACAAAGAAAGCATTTGTTTATTTTACACTGAAACTTACCTGAAGTTCCTCGCTGTATCGTCTGGATGTGCTGGAGACCGCAGGTTTCTCCAGGAGCACCAGCTCAGTGAGAACTATCACACCGAACACTGCGAAGAATATAACGAAGATGAAGAAGCTTATGTTGGCGCGGTTCTTCGCTCGGGTAGTGGCAGCGCGCGCCCGCCACTTCATCCTGCCGATGGAGAACTCGCATGGGCCCGCGAGGACAGTGGCCGCTATCGCGCGTGCCTCACTACTGACTCACTGGACGAAGTCGGAGCCCGAAGCACCATTCCACCGCTCGCCGCGCCGCGGTTCAACACGACACGATTCCTTCACACACTGACGAAGGGGACCGCGCTTGACAGAAACATCTGGGTTGCAAGTTCAAAGCGAGCTTTCTCGATATCACTGTATTAAATCGACACTCCCTACGTACAGTTGTGTATCTGCAAAACACAAATTTTACAGGAGAGCGTTTTTAAGATTTGAAAAAGTTGAAATGCCTATAACTGTAGCCCTTTTTGAGATATTGCTGTGAAAATTGGTGAGACGCTCTTACTGTAGATCACGTTTAAGATGGATACTATGTTTTATTTTAATATTTATTGGTTTAGATTTTATTACACGTACATATTTTTACGTGGTGCTTACGATGATGTATGTGGCACATACATACTTTTTCGTCGATGCTTAATAGAACGGCAATATTGTAACTGCCTGTTACACGGATATACTTAGAGAATTTTTCTGTTTAATTGGTACTTACATGGTTTAACGTTAGAAAGTATGATCTAATAATATGCTTCTACATGTGTTTTGACCCTAATTGACGAATTGTCACTTGCGTAACTAAGCTTATTCTAAGGTAGTTAGTTTTTTGTAGAATATAACAGAACTTAATAATATTCTTATCCATTCCGCGTAGGCCATCCTCCATATTTTTACTGAGAATGGCACTGGAGATATTAATTATGTCTGAAATACAATAAAATAATTGTTTATTTTATTAAAATAACATGAAAAAACAAACGCAGAACTATGTAAGTGCATGGGTCCATACATTTAATTAAATAACTTTCCAATGTAAAATTATGTAAAGGTAAGTTACCGAATTATGATTTAACATCTTTCCGAAGCATAAATATGTAAGTGTCTAGATACACTTAAATGATCATACTGAACCCCGATGCATAAATATGTAAGTGCGTAGATACACTTATGATCATACTGAACCCCAATGCATAAATATGTAAGTGCATAGATACACTTATGATCATACTGAACCCCGATGCATAAATATGTAAGTGCGTAGATACACTTATGATCATTACTGAACCCCGATGCATAAATATGTAAGTGCGTAGATACACTTATGATCATACTGAACCCCGATGCATAAATATGTAAGTGCGTAGTTACATATTTGTACGTAGGTAATACAAAAAATTATGAAAGTAACAAAATTTACTAATAATATCCATAATAGTTAAGGTAACCATGAAGGCAATAAAACACAACTGACTAAAAAAGCCCAATAACTATGATTGGACATCAAAAAGTACAAAACATTGGTAAATAATTAATTATAATTTACTTATCTGGTCTTAAGGTAGATATATCAGGGTCTGATATATCTATTTTTCTTTTTTTAATAGCGTTAGCTTTCAAGTTGTTTAAGAATGGAAACGTTCACATGTCATAGTTGCGGCAATAAAATATTTACAAATCGCACACGCATTGTACTCGCTGTCCGCGCAAGAACTAAGTAAGTGGCAGTTACCCGCCACCTGGACCTCATTCCCCCCGCGTCAAAGTGTATATGTGGAAGATAGAACATTGTACGGCGGGCAAATAATAAAGTTAGACAGTTACACGATTGAGAAAAAAGTACTTAGAGTAGACTTTTTTATTTTTTTTGTAAGTTATAATGATAGATTGACATGTGTAGATGCCAAAAATGCAATAAACGTATAAGTGTGTATCCGGCAGTTACACAAGTGTACGTAGGGAGTGTCGAAATATAATCATAATTGGAAAAGCATTGCCGAATCTTGTAAGATTGTAATGAAAATGCTATCTGAAAATAGGCTGGCATAGAAGAAACCGCCTGATATTAAACGGCAGGCAATTATACCGATACGATACGTTACGGTTAGCTACCTTTATCTTGAATTGTAATGAAAATCCTATCAGAAAATAGGCTGGTGATGGTAGGTATAGAAAAAAACCGCCTAATATTAAACGGTAGGTAATTTCACCGATACATTACGATTAGATAGCTTTATCTTGAATTAATAATGAAACACTACAATACGCACTGAGTCTCTCCTCTTTGTTGTGACCAAAGAGCATGGTTGTGACTAGCAACACGAATGTAGTTCAAACAAAGGCGCATGCGTGCCCCCTAGTGGTGTGCACCGGTTCTCAAAAAACCGGATAATTACCGGTTAAGGTGAGTACCGGCTTTGCTTTCGGTATTTATCTTAACTACCGGTTATTTGTTTGGTTGCACAACGCGTCCAAATGTGTCAAAACTAAACGAATTATTCAATTTTCCGTGAGCGCTGTTTGTTCAGAAATTATTAATATTGTAGTAGGTACCTACTTACTATGTTCCGAATTTCCAATTCAACTACTAACTTGTATCGGAAATTCGGAACATCACTAGTCACCTAGTCACGGTCCGTGGTACTCAATACGGACGGGGATTACCCCGCTTATGTCGAGGCTACAATGCGGCGAAATTAAAGCGTCACACATTTTGTTCATTTCATTAGTACATATAATGGTGATTTTAATAATGTTGGCTTATATTGTTTTACTATTACGCGCTCAATCAAAAATCAAATGCTACTTACTGGTACCTACAGAGTTAATGTGAGAATTTTCATTAATTGTGTTGTGAGAAAAAAGTGTGACACGACACGAGGCTTCAAACCAACATTCTAGGTAAGTAGGTAGGTACATACATTTGTAAGCAGTACCTACATCCTAGAAATAGATAATTAAGGTAGGTATTTTCGATTCAAAGTGATTTTTATAACCCTTAATTTGATTTTGTGACCTAAAGTCATCAACTGCTTTAAAAAAATCTGCTGCTTAAATTAATACCTTTTTTCGGTAATTACCGAATCGGTTATAAATATCGATTTGTGTCATAACACTAAATCAAGATTAGCGGTTTATTTTTGACTATTGACCATCACTATTTACATCAAACGTCAGTCATGTCACGACGAGTGAACAACCGAGCCGTAAGTTCCTTGAATTTAAATATGTTTAGTGTTGATAATGCTGATCTTTTTGTTGAATGCTACTAATATTGAATAAATTAAATGATTTCAATAAAATAATTATAACAAATAACATTTTCTAACACATTACAAGCTTTCTAACCGTTATGATGAAAAAAAGTCGCATTGCCAATGATCCGTCGAAGTGTGATTGTTGTAAATAAATCACATTGCCAAAAGCATGAAGTAGTCTGAATCCTATTTATTTAATATTTTATACGTTTTTCATGACTTTGCACGTAATTATTCAATGCATTGTTTTGGGTATTTAGAGTTCCGTAGTACAAAAAATGACCCTATAACTTTTGTGCCTGGTATTCGGTTTTTGGTTGCATGTGGTACTTTTTTTCTATAGGTGCTTCAACGACCAAGATCAAATAAAATTTTAGCGCTCATTCCGGTGGCTAACGCTCATTCTGATGGTAGCGATGTCTCAGACAATGCAGAGGCTTTTCCATCACGATCGATCGACCAAGATTATGAGAATTTCAGCTTCCCTCCACCTTCACTGGACTCATCTTTGGAACGGATGAACTTGCTTTGCTTGCTTTGCTAGACAGGATATTCCACAATCAAGTGCATTAAATGCAACACGCGGTTGTGTTTAACGCGAACGCAACTGTTTTTTATAATTTTCACATGAATAAAAAGATTATTTCATAATAATTATTATTTATTTGTTCACCCTAACTTGGCAATGTTGTAAAAAAGTTGCATAGTCAGAACATTATTATTTCCGTAGGACTTGGCAATGTTGTAAAAAAACCACATATGTTTTTAGAAAAATGGTAGGTACCTACAGGATTTTTTTTTTAATTTTTTTTGGCTTCTCTGAATACTAAATAAAAAGTCTAGGTAGGTTTTTTTTTATTATTTAACTAAAACTATTCCTGCCAAATTAAGGGATAATGTAGTTAATTCATATTTCATAAAGAATTGTTTTATTTTCTCCTTTATTATATTGATTTAGAGTAGGTACCTACTTTGACTATCCGGAGAATAACCGGAGAATCTCCGGTGATTCAATAAAATCTCCGCATAATCTCCGGAGGCTAAAATCGCCTCCGGTACACACTACACACCTCTAGTGCCCCCGCCCTACGCTCAATGACCGCTTGTTCAATGTAAAAACATCTCTTGAAAGGGACACAAACCTAATTTTAAAAAGCAAATCAGCTGTTATATTTCGTAGATCAGTTTTATTATTAGCTGTTGGTATTGGTAGTATACTAAGTGAGTGAAGACTACGTTAGGGTAGTTTTCAGCAGGATTTATATACCTACTAGCTGCGCCCCGCTACTACTAGGTGTTACCCGCTGATACCTAGTTCCCGTTCCCATGGGAATACCGGGATCAAAAGTAGCCTATATACGTTAATCCAGGATATAAGCTATCCTGGTAGATACCAAATAAGTACCTACCTAACATTAAAACCTGTCCAGCCGTTTGAGCGCGTGAACGAGTAACAAAATATTCACACTTACGCACAGACAAACTCTAACCTTTATACCTACCTAATATTAGTGTGATTTAAGTAGTGCATTTAAAAAGTCTTTTTTTTTTTTAAAGCCGTGTTGGTCAAGTGGATAAGTACTTCGACTTTCGATCCGAAGGTCGTGAGTTCGAATCCGGCCGTGCATCAATGGACTTTTCGTGTCGACAAATGTATATGCACTTTAACACGAGCTTTAAACGGTGAAGGAAAACATCATGCGGACACCCGCGGTTAGTCAGCCAGCCCCACACGTGTCGTATTGACCATTTGATTGTCATTCCTGTGGTTATGGCCGGCTAAGCTGAGAGGATGGTTTAGGTGCTGGGCAAGCCTATTCTATCTCAACAAAGTCCCAGGCACTGCAGTGTCCCGTTAAGTGTAGGCAAAGCTTGCCTCCTGACGCTGTATAAATCATCTAGTAAAGATGTAAAGGCCTAAGGTTTTTTATTAGTGCCTTTAGAAACTTTGGTTTTATCAATCACAGAAAAATAAAGATCATTATTATGAATAAAACAACTTAGTCCTTACCTAGTCTCTAATTAACCACTTTTAATTATTTATTTATTTCATTTTAAATGAAAAATCTTACTAAAAGTTAAAGGCTCCAGCAGGATTCGAACCTGCGTAGATACCTACAAGCGATCGCTCTTAAGCCGAGCTGCCTGACCACTAGGCTACGGACCCTCTAAGCCGAGGCCTGAAACTATTAGTAAGATGATTTTTGTATCGGTTAAAGCACCGATGAGCGCCATCTACAGGGATATTAGTAGAATATCACCTGCTCATTGATTGAAGTTGCATTCAACACAAATGACCAGAGATGTCGCTACGCTAATTCTATAATTTATTTATTATTTTACAGTGTTAAACCACACTTAGGTATTGGAAATTTAAAAATCTTACTAAAAGTTAAAGGCTCCAGCAGGATTCGAACCTGCGTAGATACAAGCGATCGCTCTTAAGCCGAGCTGCCTGACCACTAGGCTACGGACCCTCTAACTAAGCCGAGGCCTGAAACCACAGACTACTAGGATGCTAACGCATCCTGAAACTATTATTAAGATGATTTTTGTATCGGTTAAAGCACCGATGACCGCCATCTACAGGGTTATTAGAATATCACCTGCTCATTGATTGAAGTTGCATTCAACACAAATGACCAGAGATGTCGCTACGCTAATTCTATAATTTATTTATTATTTTACAGTGTTAACACCTCTAAGAACATGCACTAATCAAACCCGTAACCATAACTGAAAACTGCATCAAAATCGGAAATTATCGGAATGCATCAAATCCCATGCTCCACCGTGCCAGTTAGTGACAGGATGGGAGTACTTACTACGTAGTATTATATTATGTAGGTAGGTACGTAGGTACCTATTCTCTTTGGATGGGAGGACCAGCCCCCGGATTGTGTAACTTGTCTCAGATTGTATCAAAGCAAAAATCACAGTAAATCGCGAAAATAACTGATTAGGTAAATTAGTAAGTAACAAGTAACTTACTTATTTACCTACTGTCATATTTGACAGTTGTTTTCGCGATTTACTGGGGGCAGGAGGCCATCTTCGGGGGGGGGGTTCCCCGTAGTCTCCATTATGAGGGCTGAGGTTATGTTATGATTGCCACTTGGTATCTGTGCAGAGCGCCTCGACTTTCTTCAACATCCCCATCAACTCTACTCAACATGATAAAAGTCACTATAAGAAGGAAACTGAAACATCGGCCTCCCACAAAAAAGTTCACCTCACAAACATCAGAGGTATCTCAAATCATAATGATCATTTTTTTTTAATTTTTTTTTTATGCTGTCCCACAGCTGGGCAAAGGACTCCCCCCATCAACTTCCAAGCTTTGCGATAATGATCATAAATCATTTAAAATCATTTTCATGCTAGTGTGCATTATTTATACAAATGTCAATGTCAACGTCTTTGTCTTCAATTATTAAATGTCAACGCTTATCTGTCACTGTCACAAGTGTTTTTTTTATTTCAATCAATTTTGTTTGATCAAATCGAATCCACCTATTCTCAGACGGGGTGGATTTAACTTTTCAGTAAAAATGGTACAAGAAGAAGACAAATGCCCTCCTGATAACAATGCGCTCAGGGCTTTCGCTCGAGCTCTGTATGCAACAGTCGATTCGCCAGTGACTTGGTTCAGAGGTAAATTAGAATTACTCTTAGCTATGTGTTGTTATGTAAGCAAACATCTAATCGTAGTTTTTGCGCTGCAGAGAAGATAGTCGAGCCGAACCAGAAGAAGTACCCGTGGTACCACCAAAAGTATCGCCGGGTTCCGACCATCGATCAGTGCTACACAGATGATGTCGTCTGTGACTTCGAAGCCAACAGCCAGTTCAAACGCGATAGGTTAGAAAAACAAATATTCTAAAATGTAGTTTTATTTATTTCAATCTTTCAAGCTAGAACTAAAAAGTATTGATTGTGCTAGCGTATGATTTTTAATATTTATAGAAAAGGGGATAGAAATTTGGGTAAGAGCATTGAGTAGCAAATAGTACCTATCTACAAACTTCTAATTATTACATACTAGCTGCGCCCCGCGGTGTTACCCGCGGTGAATAGTTCCCGTTCCAATACCTGGATCAAAAGTACCATAATGGTGTTAATCCAGGATATAAGCTATCCTGGTACCAAGTATCAATGAAATCCGTCCAGCCGTTTCAGCATGAAGGAGTAACAAACATCACACTTATACACACACAAACTTTCACCTTTATAAAATTAGTGTGAAAGTGTGATTCATTTTGTTTGTGTGGGTACATAAGTGTGTTTGAAAAACATAATGAGAGTGAATGAGCCAGAAGAGGTATGTCAGGATTGTACTGCAGATCTGTGTATATGTAATCATCTTTTAAATAAGCTGTTTAATTTATTTTCAGGCTTGTTGACAGTGAAATCCTTAATATCTTGCGTCAGCGCTTTGAAGATTGTGTAATGTACGAGAGCCCAGACCATATGACTGCCTGCAAGCCTATCCTGGAAAAATACAAGGCAGCTGAAGAAGCTTGGTTTATCAAGTGTGAGTATATAATTCAGAGTGATACTATAAAAAGTCTCACCAAAAATCAAAACCATATTCAATGTTTCCATTATATAGGCACATACATATAAAGCTAATGAAACCTAACTTGAGATTCACTATAAAACTTATGAGTCCTTATTTCAGATGGTGATCTTGGAGGCTATGCTGATGCTAAAAAGGCGTACATGAAGCAGAAACATCGCATGATTTGGGAGAGGCGTCACGGACCGCTCTCAGACCAGACCAAGTGAAAGATGTGAATCGTTAGCCTTTGTTTAAATTATGTAGATGATATAACGCCATTGCAATAAATTCATTAAATTATAATTTAAGTTTTTTTTTAAACTGACAACAATTACTAGTTCAAAATAAAATATGTATAATCTAATTCAACTATAAGTAAACTCTATTACGATTTATTTCTCTAAACGTTAGAATAATTCAGCCTGTACTGTAAAGAGAGTGGCATAAAGCAAATCTGATGGTTGAAAGTGTTTTTATATATGCCATTAGCAAGAGCTATTTGTGTTTATTGTATGTTTTATTAAACATTCAAGAAAAACATTGTACCCCTCTAGCCAAATTACCAACAATTTACATTTTACAACTACATCTTCATATTTAGGAATTAACATTTGATGACGAAAACTCGAGCAATCAGAAATATCAAATCAAAAGAATATAAAAGATACGAAGCGTTTTAACTTCTGCAAAATTAAGGGACATGCATCTGACTTCCGCATTGACATCATCACAGGATTGCCTCAAGTTTCCTAAAGATCTGGGAGAAAACGCCCATGCCTTGAAAATGTGTAGTCCGTAATCTTACAGCCGCAGTCAGAGACGTCAGTCAGAGGCTGTTGGGATTTCATGAGATTGCAACAGAAATATGTGGGTATTATTGAAAAAATAACATTTATTCTCGAACACTACATTCATTTTCCATGCAATACTGACAAGATACTACTTCCATACATATATTGATTGAAAGAACTACAACAAGAAATAAATGATCACAGAATTACGAAGATGTAGAAAATAATAATACTAATCTTAGCCATCTTCACTTACTGTACTTTCTTTGCAAAGATACTTACTTCTATCTTATGGTAATAAAATTATTGGTCACATATAAGTAAAATAACTTAAAATTACTTAAATGTATCTGCTACAGTCTTAAAGAATCCAATTTTAAAAACTTAACTAAGTATTCATATTATTAAATTGAGTGGACAGAGTTTGTGCCAATCTTAATTTTTTGATTCTAAAATTAGCACAAAATATAATATTTTTATGGTCAAAAAAATAAAATCAATAATAGGAGAATACAACATAGGATGATACAAATGTGATCGCCAATTTGGATAAATGCTGACTGGCAGTGTTTATAAAATATAAAACAATGCAATCAAACAATTCTACACAAAATATGCAAGGGCCTGCTTACAATTTTATGCGACATAAATATAAATAGCATAATAATCATGATTATTACAAATAAACTTGAGTTCCACATTAATTTTACAAATATACTTTAGATAATTTAAGTAGATACAACAACAGGCAACAAGTGTATTTTGTACCAATATTTTGTTACGAGATTTTATGTACAGTACATACATATTTGTTTACAATAGAGTTTACATTATTGGATAATTTACAGATCAATAGTATTACAAACTTCTCACTCATGGCATTACGTTATTGGTACGGAAGTATCACAGCTAGAATGCCTTTCACACTTAGCCCACGTATTCTAAACGTGCGCAACCAGTTTTGAACAGCATGCTTTTAGAGCAAACTGAACAAATCAGGTTGTTTACACTGGATTGGTCGACTGTACATGTTACAGTGATAAAATTACCATCTAAATCCATATCTCTATAAAACTTAAAATAAAAAATCTGTTTATTGTACTTTCAATAGATTTTTAACAACTCCAACTATACATTATATATAGTAACTATGTAAGCTGGCTGTCTTTTAAACATATTTCAGACAAGCCAGTCTCATGCTTTTCATTACCTTAAATTAAGTAAGTATTATTATCTTGTTCTTAGCTTAAAAAAATACAATAAACCAATTTGGGTACTAATGTGGAACTCCAGTTGCGATAAAAAGAGTTATTGCACAAGAGGCACAAGCATATTCTATCAATCAATTAGTCCATTTATTTAGATATAACAATAATAAAACAT